>KV006359.1:0-44725 GCA_001598015.1 Dorcoceras hygrometricum
AACAGATTTTACCGAAAGGTCTCTCAAACCAGCTACGTTTACGTCAGCATCACAGCGCATACCAACGACGCTGACATCATCAAATCTGTTACTAGATTTTACCAAAATTTCGAAAATCTTAAAACTTCCAGTAATGCTCCAAATACCATTCTCCACTCGAAAATGAGTCCAGCGCTACAACTCTTTCTTCAATCGGAGTTGTTTACCGCCGACAATCAAAGAAGATAAGGTTCGGTGAACAGTAACTAGGGTATCGCGACAGAGTAAGCTTACACGAAATATTTCTAAGTGTCGGGAAAGATAATGGCGAGACTACAGTCAAAGTCCTCTATATATATACTCCCTGACAACCTCCACGTCAGCAATAGAAGGTCCATCATGCACTGTAGTCACTGAAATGTTGGATAGGAATGATGGACAACCAGCGTCAATCAGCTTCCTTGCCTGTAAGAAAGATATAAAGCGTAGCTTTCTCATTCCCCTTGATGCCACGAAATCTAAAGCTTCCTCTCCAGGAGGTCTAAGCCGTACTGTTCTGCACTGGAAATCGATTATCGCCTAACTCTCTATTAGCCAATCCATACAAAGAATAATATCAAATTTTAGCATCGAAAACACGATCAGATTGGCCCGAAAAGATCCGGCCTTGTAGCATCAACTCAAGATCCCGGATGATGCTAGCCGTAGATATCTTCTCTCCTGAAGGAATAGTCGCCAATAAACCCCCTGCAAAACCCTCCTGAGAAATATCCTTGCGCCGCACAAACTCCTAGGAGATAAAAGAGTGTGTTGCCCCTGAATCGAATAGAGCCTTGGTGGCTACACCTAGAATGCCCACTCTACCTGAAAACAAGAGTCACACTTGCGAACGACAACCATATACCAATTGTACAAAACAACCTATAGATCTTGTTAGGATCAAGCTCTTACCACTAGGCCAAAAGCTATAGCTGTTAGCCAAGGTGCAACTTTATTTCCTTATAATGTGGCAGCGCAGAGTGCACCTATTGTGTGCGTTAGAGTTGGGTTGTTAGGCCCATGAGTTAGGGAAGGTGCGTGTCTAACTGCTGGTGCTGTCTCAATTCCCTTAGAGATCAGTCTTACCCTTACCCTTCCGCCGGACCTATCCCCAGCAGAGATAGTATTACCCGTTAAGATCTGGCATCACACTTTTACAGCCCACATGGCCAACCAGATCAAGCGGCGCAACGTCAGCAGCTTGACGTAAACTTCCCAGGAGGTCACTCATCCCAGTACTGTTCTCACCCTTGCACGCTTAACTCAACAATCCCCCCAAAGAAGTATAGAAAATGCTTCTTGGGAGACTCGAACCCCTGACCTCGCTCTGATACCAATTGTTAGGATCAAGCGCTTACCACTAGGCCAAAAGCTATAGCTGTTAGCCAAGGTGCAACTTTATTTCCTTATAATGTGGCAGCGCAGAGTGCACCTATTGTGTGCGTTAGAGTTGGGTTGTTAGGCCCATGAGTTAGGGAAGGTGCGTGTCTAACTGCTGGTGCTGTCTCAATTCCCTTAGAGATCAGTCTTACCCTTCCCCTACCGTCGGCCCTATCCCCAGCAGAGATAGTATTACCCGTTAAGATCTGGCATCACACTTTTACAGCCCACATGGCCAACCAGATCAAGCGGCGCAACGTCAGCAGCTTGACGTAAACTTCCCAGGAGGTCACCCATCCCAGTACTGTTCTCACCCTTGCACGCTTAACTCAACAGATCTATCACCATATATCCCAGGTTCACCAATACTAACCAAGAATTAAACTTGTTCATATACTCAGTTCTAAAATTTCAGCAAGGCTCTTAAGGTTACCTTTGATCAGAGTCGTATCTAGGTCGGCCTCCTCTGCTTGCATCACGTAGCAGGCTTCTTCAGTTGCGGGCACTTAAAAGATAAGTGTCCCGGCTGTTTGCACTTGTAGCAGATATCTGCTCCCAACAAACACTCCCCCGAATGATGCTTCCCACAAGATGGGCATGTGGGCCTGTCCGCCTGTGTCGCAAGCTTTGGATCCTGCTGACCCTGTGGCCCCCTTGACACTGTCCTCGATGCCCCTAACAGGACCAACCATTAATAAAATGCAAAGAGGGATAACTTCTTAAATGATTTTATACTAACCCTGGCCTTGAGGTCTAGTTGGCCCAGTGATCTGCCTCTTGTTCTGCTGCTGATGCTGAAGCTGGGCCTGAAAAGGCCTCTTACTCTATGCCTCGACTTGTAGATCCTTCAGCGTCTGCTCAAATCTGTAGGCCGTCTTCAGTGCTGCAACGTAGTCTGTAGGATCCGACATTAATACGTCTCTACGGATGGCGGGTCTCAGGCCATACAGAAAATTTTGTAGCTTCTCCACAGGGTCCCTAGCGATAAGAGGCGAAAAGTGGCAGCCTCGGTCAAATTTCTTCACGTATTCGGACACAGACATATCCCCCCTGATGGTTCCTGAACTCCCTCTTCAATCCCGCCTGAACGTCCGGCGTGAAGTATTTGTCATAGAACATATTCTTGAACGTCCAACTCAATCTCAAAAAGACCATAACTCAAAAAGAACATATTTTGACCAAGTAATGTATTTCAAACTTATACATTAATAAAATAATCGTTCAAATTATTTGCGGAAAACGCGAGGTCGCTGGGTCGGGTGCCTCGCAGGACTGCCGGTCACTCAAAAGTCCTGTCCCTCGATCTCAGCCTCATCTGCACCAATCAAGCTTAGTGAGTCTAAAAACTCATCAAGTACAAAACTTAGAAATAACGAATACTAAATAATACAAGCACATGCAATTGAAATATTACTACTCAAAATAATTTTCTGTTCTTAAATGCGTAAGGAAAAAGCAGCTCAAATATTTCACTTAAAACCAATGCAATAAGATTCCGCTTATAAATATAAAGTATTTTCTGTGAATTCAGTTTCCTGACTGTGGTTCCTCATCTCATAGTTCGCTTGATCAAGCTATTGAATACCATGGTACTAGTTTGGTATGGCTCCCCTTACATATCTGGTTTACATACACGTCAAATTTTGGTATGTCTCCTCGGAATATCTCTCGACTCTCATACCCGTAATGTTGGTATGGCTCTCGAAACGTCTTCCGACCCCATACCTCTTAGTTTGACATGGCTCCCGAGACATCTCTCGACCCCATATCTTGTAATAGTACAACCACAATCAAGTCACATCATTCTAAACATTTTGTTTTCTTCTCATTCTAACCTCAAAATAAATCTCAAATCCTCAAAAATAATTTCCTTCTTAACTTCATAGACTTTCTGCTCATAAATTTCTCATAAAATTCCAGCAATGATAGTTTATAATCACACATGCTAAAAATCATTTTCTAAACATTAATTTGTCATGAAAGTTGCCAAAAATATCATAAATCAAATAAATTCTAAAAATGCTGAAAAACATCTTAAAATATTCTTAAACATCAAATAAAGTCATCCACGAACTTTGACAGCACCTAAGACTCGAAATATCAATTTTCACAAAAATGACCCACCAACGAGGCTCACTTCAAGCGACAAAACGAAAAAAATCATTAAAAATCCCTTTCTTAACCAAATCGAAAAGAAAACAGACATGCATTACTGACTATATAAAAATAAACGCTAAGACATAAAACATGGTCATTTAGTTTTATGAATTACCCTCCCACTATTTTAAAGATTTCACCACCCTCTAATGAAATCGAGAAAACAGGTTTCTTTAGTGGGTACACGGAGCCCAATCAAGCGACCATGGACCCGAATAATATCAGCCATCCATGACCCCCAAAAGGTAGTTTCCGATTGCAGCCGGTGCAACCTCCATGTATTCACCTCACGTCCAGTAAGGGCCCAATAATATGACGCCGTTTACTATCACGTGTCAAGATTGACCCATCAATGTTGAGTCGTGAAGGACGGTCCCCTTAACGTTCCCAATAATATGAGCCAACGTTAAAGAGAGTTCCAGCCAACTCACAACAGTTGTCAATGACGTGGACAGCTTTCCGGCAGACATGACCCCCTCAATAATATGAGCCGGGCCATGTATACGGGTAGCATCGACGTACACCCATTGTTGATGGAAGGTAGGGTTAATTTAAACAATTTTAAATACCCTTTAGTTTATCGAATAAACTTTTATCTTGATATAAGTTTTAAATCAAATTTAAAACGAGGGATTTTATTTTTGAAAAATTTGGTCTCATGCATATTTAAATCTAATTTAAAACATGCAAACATGCGGATTCAATTAAACTATATATCAACATATATAAAGTAAACATTGGGATGATCGATCGCGAGAGCTATGCGGTCCGTGGTGGCCAGCCACGGACCTGGGTCCAATCCTAGGGGTAATGCAATATGCAATGCAATCCTATTACAATGCTTTCCGGTTTTACAGATCTTCGAACTTCAATATCTTGATCATCATCGTCCACCGTCTTCGGATGTCCTCCCACTAAATCTAGTAATTTACATTTAAATTGCTATGACAGATAAGGGATACATTTATCAAGGGGTGGGAACGGGCCACAAACAGGCCCACTTTAAATGATAATCAAATATTAAAAACCGAAATCAAATAAAACCTATTGCATACACCTAACACATTGGGCACGGCTCTCGATCACCCCAATCATGCAATTAATCTAATTAACATGCATAATTTAAATAATCTAATTATTTATCGTAAAATCATATTCTAATTACGAAATCGTATTTTATAATAAAATCGTATTTTGCCGATAAAACAAATTTTAATCAACAAAATCATATTTTATTACAAAATCATATTCATAATTAAAATCATCTTTTACTAATTTTAATTGTATCAATATTGGGCTTAAAACAATTTTAGGCCGAAAAACTTAAAATTTCAAAATCGATCAAAACCGGGCCCGACATCGCATACCGGACCGAAAACTTCACGGGCTGCACGGGACAGGCCCGAACCAAACCCTAGAAGAAAACAGACCAGCCGTCATGACATCGCCGGAGACTCGCCGGAGCGGCGACCGGCCGGCGGCCGCCGCCAACAATGAAATCACACGCGGCGCAAAGAGGCGCGCTCCACCGCCGCATCGCATCACGCGCGCATCGCGCGGCCAGCGCGCAACCAGCGCCCGACGTGCGCATCGGCAAGCGTCTTCGCGTCGGCCAGCAGCGACTCCAGCGGCGCAACAGGGCGCGCAACCAGCGGCGAAGGAGGCGGCGGATTTGCGCAACGTATGCGCGAGGCGGCGCGACAAGCTCGCGCACCCATCCACCAGCGTCGACCGCCCACTTGCGCAACCACTTGCGCACGGCCAGCCATCGTCTCGCGTGGTGTTGCGGCCAGCGCTCGCATCCCTTGCGCGACCGGCCCGGTGATCGGAGCCATGTTTTGATTTTGGATTCTGAAAATTAGAACATTAGATACAATTATGGCATTAATCGTATGATCAGATCCGAAAAACACTGGCTCTGATACCACTGTTGGGGATCCTGATCCGCCCCCCGGCTAGGCAGCGGAAGAACAAAGAAATACAGCCGGGAGACGATCAATACGAAAAACAGACAATACAAATATCGTCATTCATAGGGTGTTCAAAACGAATACCTTGCTGGCACTTGTGCCTGGCTCCAACCGGAATTACAAGAACCTGGCTCTTCTCGGTAGATTGCGGTAGATATCACCAATCCAGTCCACGACCAGAACCGAGACTCCTTCTTCAGGCTGCACTAGAAGCGCTGATGAATTCTGCAAGAACGGATACTCCTTGAAAAAATAGGCCGGAAACAATTTTCCGGCGAAGCGGCGGCGGCAACGGCGGGCGGCGCACGGCGGCGGCGGCGAGGATGATGTAGAGAGGGGGCGGCGGCCAAGTTATTAGGGTTAGGGTTTAGAGTCTTGTGTGTTATAATGAGTCCTAATCCATATTTAAATAGATATTAGTGTTGGACTTGGACCGGCCCAACAGGCCCGGGTCCAACTGATGAACATTCAGTTCATCTCCGTCACCGCGACTTCATCGTAACTCCGATCGCCGATCAGATCGGACCGATCGACTCAGTTTCCGAAATTGAATATTATGATCTGAAAAACCATTTTTCAGAACCCCAGTGCAAAATGACCGTTTTGCCCCTCAACAGCGGGAAACCTCGGTTTGACCCCTGTTGACTTTTAGGAAGTCGCACTTCCCGAAGTCCTCTTCTCGTGCTCAACACATTGAGCTGAGTATCCCTGCGGGAATCTCGAATCTAGTACTTGTGTGACCCTCAATGGTTCAGGGATACAGCTAGCCGTGGGCCCACAACCATTGTGGCTCCGGAATCACAATTCCGGACCTGCCCAACGGATCATGGTAAAGCGTCTAGCAACATAGCCCCATGATCCCCTAGGTATCACTGATAGTGCCTGCAAGAACCAGTCGGTCGTGGTTAGCGTACAGTACGGTCCTTTCAATCCATATATCCCGATCAGATCAACGACCATTGGTAAATCGAGAGTCGCTATAGATCCGATAACTATGCATACATCTTGGAGATCGAATAGTGACATCGTGAGTGTAACTAGGTAAACACATTTACCTAAAACACTTCTAGTACTCTGGCCAGAGATTTATACACTATTATCTCCTCAGATAGCATAGGATATCCACGCATGTTTGCGAGCGGTGAATCCTCGACAACGATGCATCGACTCCTACATGCATCGGGGTCTCACCCAATCCCGACGCCTTATGACCCCAAGTGAGTCGGCAAACGGGTAAATGTGAGACGCCTATCATGTAGAGTCTCAATGACGTCTCGAGTCGTGAGGACTAATCAGTACAACCAAGACCTCGGACTTATCCACTCGACAAATGGTAACCACTTGGAAAGAACGAGGGTAATTCGATAGATCACCAGGTCACTATCTATCTGCATGCTCAGAACATCACAATGTTCCCTACCAATGAAACATGGTACTTCGCATCGCAGATACTAGTCTCGAAACTTGGGCGGCCTTATCCTCATTTTGACGGCCCAATCGACTAGAAAACAACCAAGACCTCGGACTTATCCACTCGACAAATGGTAACCACTTGGAAAGAACGAGGGTAATTCGATAGATCACCAGGTCACTATCTATCTGCATGCTCAGAACATCACAATGTTCCCTACCAATGAAACATGGTACTTCGCATCGCAGATACTAGTCTCGAACTTGGGCGGCCTTATCCTCATTTTGACGGCCCAATCGACTAGGAACATGTTCAGAATACACAGCGAATATTAGATGTGTTTCATGATAGCCGTCATACCCACTATCACATCTAACATACGCTTAGGTGTATTCTAGGTCTTTACTCAACGCAATTGTTAATCATTACACACATAACGAAAGTAAAGAATGCCATATAAAAGAATGTGAATATTATATATAAAGACTGTTTCATACAAGAGTCTATAAACCCACACGCCACAAGTTGACTACTTGGGCATCTACTCTAACAAGAACAATGGTTTCCCTCGTCTGAAGAATTCAAAATATCTTACGAAATTTCTGGAAAAGATCGAATAAGCTACTTGTGAGCTAATTCGAGAAATGAATCATTGGAAAACTCAAAAACTTGCTATATGAACATCATTAAACCATTTTCTAAAACATCTTTGAATCAAAATTACAGTAAACGTAACTTTTGCAAAAACAGAGCATAAACTTTCTGGTTTTCTTGAAGAACATCCGTAGCTATCTTCCTTTCTTTAAAACCGTACATAATCATAAACACAGAATTGAATATATGCTTTCTATTGAGTGAGCAAGAAACAGAGTTTACTTGCCTGGTTTCTTTAACACAACAACGATAGCAAATCCAGTAACTTCCTGCGCACCGCCTGTTTCCTTTAAAATGTTTTGAAAGAACTTTGCTCGACTTCTTCCGAAAGAACACCGCTTAAAATGATTTGATTTAAAAGTAATGATGCATGAAGCAGCTTAATGTCCTATTTATATGACTTACAAAGTCTAATGAAAGACACACGTTTAACCAATATGCCAAAATTCACTATAAGCGTGCTCTGATTTTTAAAATGAAAGATGCACATGGAAACTGAGCAATTTTAGTTAAAACAAATGATTCACTTGGCTTGCAGAAATCACTAGACATATATTGTAATTGCATTCTAACTTTAGAATTTTAACCCATAATCAAATGAAGGCTAAACATTGCGCAAAAGATGAAATCTGTACGCGCATAATCATGAAATCTGGTATTTAGCCTTTAACTAAAGAAAAGCTAAACAATGTATAGGCAGAAATCTGAAACTCGATCAATTCAAGAATCGAATAAAATAGCATTGTAATCCCTCAATCTCATATCTTTCTAATTGTGGACTTCTAAAAGATCTGGTCGTTACACATAATCCTCCACTCATTCTCTCAATAGCCGCACCTCTCCACCTTCCCTGGCCGTCGCCGTCGGTCGTCGTCCGTCGTGCTTTTTCATGTAAGTTTCATTGTGACGTTTCAGTTCGTGTGTTGGCGCAGCGGCGGATCCGGATACCGATCCTAGGGCGCAGCGGAAAAAAAAATTTGGAGCCCGGGAATGGTCAATACACCTATAATAATTATTAAAACCATTCATAGAATGTTTTAGAATATACCTTGCTTGCGTCTAGGCGCCTGGCTCCGACCAATTCCACGGGGAAATTGGCACTTCAACAGTTGAACAGCTACGGCCTCCTAATCTGTTCCACGACGGGAATCTCAATTCCTTCGCCGGTCTGCACTAGAAAACCTACGAAATTTTCTCGAACAGAATCTCCTCGTCGGAATGGTCGGAATAAATTCCGACGACGGCGGCGGGCGGCGGGCGGCGACGGCGAGGGGAGGAGAGGAAGGGAGAAAATATTAGCTGAGCAGCTTTTGGTGTGTTTCAAATGAATACCCCAGGGCCCCTATTTATAGATTTTTCATGGGCTTAAACCAAGTTAATGGGCCTGGGTCGGGCCCAGGCCCAGGTGTACATTGGTTTCAAGTCCATCGCTGTGGCTTCATCATAATCTCGATCGACGATCAGATCGGACCAATCTACACAGTTTAAAAAACTGAGCATTATGATGTGAAAACAATTTTTCGGACCACCTAATCCAAAATAGCAGTTAGGCCCCTATAAGCTCTAAGGATAGTCAAACTAGTCCAAGCTTAAGGAAATTGCATTTCCACCCTATTTAATTTTTGGAAGTCACACTTCCATCCTTCCTCCTACTATACTCAACAAATTGAGCTTAATTTCCGTACGGGAATTGAGAAACCAGTACTTGTGTGACCCTCAATGGTTCAGGGATACAGCTAGCCGTGGGCTCACAACATTTGTGACTCCGAAACCATATTTTCGGACTAACACATTGGATCATGGTAAAGCGTCTAGCAACATCGCCCCATGATCCCCTAGGTATCACTGATAGTGCCTGTAAGAACCAGTCGGTCATGGTTATCGTACAGTACGGTCCTTTCAACTCAAATATCCCGATCAGATCTACGACCATTGGTAAATCGAGAGTCGCTAGAGATCCAATAACCATGCATACATCTTGGAGATCAAATAGTGACATCGCATGTGTTACTAGGTAAACCCATTTACCCAAAACACATCTAGTACTCTGACCAGAGATTTATCACACTATTATCTCCTCAGATAGCATAGGATATCCATGCACAAGGGCGAGCGGTGAATCCTCGACAACGAAGCATCGACTCCTACATGCATCGGGACCTCACCCAACCTCGCAACCTGATGACCCCAATTGAGTCGGTAAATGGGTCAAAGTGAGGCACCTATCATGTAGAGTCTCAATGACGTTTCGAGTAATGAGGGCTAATCTGTACAACCAAGACCTCAGACTTGATCCACTCGACAAAAGATAACCACTTGAAAAGTCCAAACGATGGTTGTTCGATAGATCACCAGGTCACTATCCATCTGCATGCTCAGAACATCACTATGTTCCCTATCAATGAAATGTGGTACTTCACATCGCAGATGCTAGTCTCAAGCTCGGGCGGCCCTTATCCTCTTTTGGAAGGCCCAATTGACTAGGAACAGGTTCAGAATACACAGTGACTATTAGATGTGTTTCATGATATCCATCATATCTATTATCACATCTAACATACACTATAGTGCATTGAAGGTCTTTATCCAACAATTGTAATCATAATAATGAAGATAAAAAATTCCATAAAAGAATGCGAATTTCATAAATAAAGATCGTTTTACATAGATTCAACAAGAACCCACACACCACAAGTTGGCTAGTTGGGCACCTACTCTAGCAATCTCCCACTTGCCCTAAAGCCAACTACTCATCAGACGCAGTCCCATTTCTTCGTGATGTTTTTCAAACAATGGTCCTGGCAAGGGCTTCGTAAGTGGATCAGCAATGTTGTCTGCAGAGGCGACTCTCTCAACTGATATGTCACCTCTAGCCACAATATCCCGGATTATGTGGTATTTCCTCAGTATATGTTTGAATCTTTGGTGAGACCTAGGTTCCTTTGCTTGCGCAATGGCACCTGTGTTGTCACAGTACACCGGGACTGGACCAACTCCTTCAGGGATTTCGTCCAACTCTTGGACCAAATTCCTTATCCAAAACGCCTCTTTAGCAGCAGCTGATGCTGCGATGTACTCAGCCTCAGTGGTTGAATCCGCGATGTTGTCTTATTTGGAACTCTTCCAAGAGACAGCACCACCATTGATCATGAATACAAATACAGAGGTCGACTTCGAATCGTCCACATCGCATTGGAAGCTAGAATCAGTGTAGCCTTCCAATTTTAGTTCACCACCCCCATAGACCATGAACATATTATTAGTCCTTCGTAAGTACTTAAGAATATCTTTCACAACCTTCCAATGCATTTGGCCGGGATTTGCTTGGTAGAGGCTCGTGACACTCAGAGCATATGCGACATCCGGTCTAGTTGAGATCATACCATACATAATACTACCTATTGCCGAGGCATATGGCACACGTGTCATACTCTCTATCTCTTCATCAGTCTTCGGACACAGAGACTTAGATAGAGTGACCCCATGGCACATAGGTAGGTGTCCACTCTTGGACTCTTCCATAGAGAACCGCTTACGTATGGTATCAATGTAGGTTGCTTGGGTGAGTCCGAGCATCCTTTTCGATCTATCTCTATAGATCTGTATTTCTAGAATATAGGATGCTTCACCCATGTCCTTCATCGAGAATCTACTAGAGAACCATACTTTAGTTGACTGCAGTATTCCTACGTCATTCCCAATTAGTAGAATGTCATCAACATAAAGTACAAGGAATGTCACAGTATTTTTAACTACCTTCTTATACACACATGGCTCCTCGGGATTCTTGATGAAACCAAATTATTTAATTGTTTCATCAAATCTCAGGTTCCAAATTCTCGATACTTGTTTGAGACCGTAGATCGATCTCTGAAGTTTGCATACTTTATGCTCACTTCCTACAGATGTGAAACCCTCAGGCTGCGTCATATAGATCTCTTCCTTAATGTTTCCATTAAGGAACGCAGTTTTCACATCCATTTGCCATATCTCATAGTCGTGCCATGCGGCTATGGCTAGTAGGATTCTAATTGACTTGAACATTCTGACAGATGAAAAAGTTTCATCACAGTCAACACCGTATCTTTGAGTGTAACCTTTTGCGATCAGTCGCGCCGTGCCATGCGGCTATGGCTAGTAGGATTCTAATTGACTTGAACATTCTGACAGATGAAAAAGTTTCATCACAGTCAACACCGTATCTTTGAGTGTAACCTTTTGCGATCAGTCGCGCCTTGTAGGTCAGTACCTCACCATCAGGCCCAAGTTTTTTCTTGTATATCCATTTACACCCAATAGGAACTATTCCTTTGGGAGGATTCATGAGAGTCTAGACTTGGTTCGAATGCATTGAGTCAATCTCAGATTGCATTGCTTCAAGCCACAAATTAGAATCAGCATCGAAAATTGCCTCCTTGAAGGTTCTTGGATCACATACAATAGTTTGATCACTTTGACCGTCTTCAAGGAGGAAACCATATCTAACAGGAGCCCTAGGAACCCTTTCAGATCTCCTAGGTGTGTCCATATCAAGGATTGGATCTTGAGGTGAGGGAGATTCACTTGGTACTTCAGTTGGTTCTCGAACCTCTTCAAGTTCTACTATATTGCCTTTTATATCAAGTAGAAATTCCCTTTCCAGAAAGGTGGCATTTCTAGAAACAAACACTTTTGTTTCATTGGGATAGTAGAAGCAGTATTCAATAGAATTCTTTGGATACCCAATGAAGTAGCATAATATGGATCTATTATCCAGCTTATCTCCCACTGTCTGCTTCACGTAAGCAGGACATCCAAAAATCCTCAAGTATGAGTACTTCGGCGGCTTGCCCATCCATATCTGTAACGCCCCAAAATCCATAGGACCACAATTCTTAGTCCTTTTAATTCAAGTACCCATTTCTAATTTCGAATTTCAGCTTAACCGTTTAATTTCTAGCTGATTTCTTATTTTCAGATGTTGAACACGATGCAGAGGTCTGGTCAGTTTTACCCGAGCACCAGCTAAGTAATTTTCAGAAGTCGAAAATAAAATGATTTTTCGGATGGGAGAATGGTTCTTTTTAAACGAAAGTATTGCTTTGACAAATTCAAATAGTGATAGGGGAATTTTAACAAATTTTGAGAAGTAGGTGTGGAACACCATGCCTACTCGATGCTTTTTCCCTGTTACAAGTCAGACTCCCATGCCTATGGTACGTGTGGACTATAAGTTCATCATTTTTCAAGAAACCCTTCATTTTCATCAAAGAAACCATAGAAAACTCGCTGCGGTGCTTGAGGAGACTTGCTGCTAAGACCTGCTGTGTTTCGTGTTTCTCCTGTGTTAAGGCAAGTAAATTTGATTCTTGCTACGCCATGAAAGCATATGTATTGTTCTCTTTCAACTTTGTGATTGCTTGCCTGAGTTATGTTCAAATTCAGCCAATGTTCATGTTTGTGCTGAGTTGGAATATGTTTAATGTTTGGTTCACAGTGGGTTTATGTTTGAAACTCAAAATGTATTTTTGAAGTTGTTGATGTTGGTTTTTAAACCACTGAGCATACCAGTTCCAGTTCATCGTAAAATTTCGAAGTTCTTCTTCTTTTGGTGAATGGTAACATCAGAATTTGACGCCATGTAATCGGAGTTGCTAATTGAATCAGAAGTTAAGTCTGGTTTGATAGGCAACAGCTGATAGCGCAGCCGTCGTTTTGATGTTGCAACACCGAGTTACAGTCAGATGTCGAATTTCTTCCAACGTCTGAATTTCATCTTTAAACCAGTTGTTCCATTTCAGCTGTTACCTTTGTGTTGAATAAATTCTAAGTGTTATGATCAGCCGCATGTTGATTTAGTCAGTCCTTCACTATTGATCATCTTATAGCTGAGTTGACTACGGTCAACTACCAACAGCTGATTTCCTTAGCGTCACCTGTTTACTGTTCATACGATATTTCCTTAGCGTCAGCTGTTTGTTCAACCGATATTCCGTTGACATATGATTTACCCCAGCAGCTGAGTTCCCTGTAGGTATCTGCTGTTTCACCTATTACTCCGTTAACAGCTGAGTTAACCAAACTCAATTCGTTGACATCTGTTTACGCCAACAGTACTTTCATTTAGCAACATCTGAAATTTATCTAGTAACCACACGTTGTTTCTTTTAACATCTGTTTTCCCAAGTCTCAGCTGGATGCTCAGTGCAAATGTTATTTTATAGAAATTGAGTTTTAAAAATGAAGTGAACCCCGATGTCAAGATCTGATTTTCACCCAGATGTTGTTTAAAGGAAGAAAATGTTTAGATTTTATGATTTATGGCAAAGATAACAGACGGTCCATATGGGAAGTGTCAGGCCTCGTTCACAACACAGAGTTAAATCATGTAAAACATAGCGGAAGCACTTTAAAAAGTGGCTAAAATTTTTCGCTTTTGGCCTGACAAAGAAAACATAATTTTAAAATACCACAATACATCAAAATATCCCAGTTTAATAAAACATGCAAGGCTAAAAGCCATAATACGACAGTATAGAAATTAACAAGTACCAGCCAGCTAATACAACAACCGAAAACACAAAGCACAGGACACTCCCCGGCTAATAGAACTGATACATATATGCTATACGCTAACTGGGACACTCTACACACCACCTGGGGCACCTCCAGCTAGATCAACACCAAGACCAGCGGAATAACCTGGGAGACCTGAACAACAAGCAGACAAACAAAACAACCAGCCCCAGAGGGACATCAGGGTCAAACCCCAGTACGAAGAGCAACATAAAACAGCAATCAGATACAGCATGCAATGTATCATGTCGTGCAAATGCATGAGCGGTACAAAGAACATCAGTAACAACCGGAAGGCCAATAAAATAGGAAACAACAACTGTGACACATCACCGAGTCTCGGAAGCTACCAGATCGCACCCAGTGGAAAATAGAGTGGCTCATCGCCGCACCTGCGCGGGAGCCACCCGCCAGGTCGCACGGAATTGCAAGTGGACCAACCACCCGCCAACCTCTATCCAGGTCACTGCAACTGAGGACTGGGAACAACTCAACCAACATCCTCCAGCTGCACTCAATCGTGGTTATGCAACACAGCACCGCGCCACGAGAGAAAAGCTCCAACAGAGCAACATGTATAGCATGGCTGTCAAAGGAATCAAGGGCCCAATATGCTATGCAGATGCATTACAATGCTCAACATGAAATGTATTCTGGCAACGCCAATAGATACAGACAACAGCATACTATAATACACATATATGGCCGCATAACAAGTAAACAACCATGCAAGATACAACCAGCTCAAGCTACAACAAATATAAGCACGAAAATTCAGCCAATAGACATACAGAATTCACACAGCTCTGCCTCAACACAAACATCAGGCGCAGTTATAAAATACAAACATAATACATTCCCATGCCTATCTCAAAGCTGAAATTACAAGCTCAATTCGTACCTCTACACGGCCACTACTTCAACCAGATTCCAACAAGGCACGGTACCAACAACCTGCTCAACTATGCTTCCTCACGGGTTCACTGCAAAACTCCACGAAGCTACTCAAAGGCTCGAATCTGTTAAAGAATCTAGCAAATCAGTTCAACAACTGAATTTCTAAACATCACAACCTACGGCCAAGAGCTGAAACCTGGTCCTATTACTATATCGAAACTCAACAGGAAGCTTAAATAGCGACTAGAGGTAAAATCTTAATGACCAATTCGAAGTTCTACCTGCCTACACGAACGCACGAACGAGGCAGCAACTTTGCAATTTTGCTACAGCCAACCACAGCCTCAAAAAGAGCTATCGAACGATGCGCCGCAGCAAGGGGAGTCCAAAACCACCACCCTTTCTTCCAACAGATCCGTCAATCACCGAAAAATAACGGAAAACCAGCACGGTGAACAGTGCTCTAGGGTTCGCGACGAAGAATGAAATCAGGGAAAAATATCGCTAAGTATGGGATCTGATATAAAATCAAAGACCAATTCCTTCTATTTATAAACCAAATCTGTTGAAATCTGAATAAAAATCATCGCACAACCATCGAACACTTGCGCTAAACAACGCTCAATAATCAAAACGACGTCGCACAGAACCACTGAAGAAGTCTGAACGCTATTGCTAATCGCTGGAGAAATCTGGAGACCATCGCTTCAACGGATCTCACGCGACTCACGTCACCCTAACTCATACTAGTCAGGGGAACAAATGAGACTCAAACCCGATTCAAGACGTGACCAACCCGACCCTCGTAATGACATTGCTCATGCATAGAGGCGAATCTGGCATAGGCTGAGACCTTATCTAAAAACGCACAACTTTTCTCCACTCCAGGATCCGACCATCCCCTAGTAAAACCCATGGACTACCCCTATACTCCATCCTAACCCCTATGGACCGAAACCTATGCCATTCTATACCTCTCCTTCCTCAAAACGCTAGCCACATCTCTCACATCTAGATCTGATCTAGGATTCCAAGTTCATGAAAAAAATTATGTTAACCATCAATCTATGCATCAAATATAGATTTAAAACAAAAAAAATCCTTAAATCTACGCACATGAATATATATTGCTTGAAGGATGCATCAAGAAATCGTTTTGTAGTTGCCTTCTCTTGGAGAACTTACAACAATTTTTTCCAGCCTTCAAGGGGAGGGAGAACACCAGGATTTGCTTCTGAAATTGCTTTGAAAAGGTTTATAATCAATGGAGAAGAATAGGATGTAAGGTAGGGCAAGAGGGGGGTCGCGGTTTTGAGAGGGGGCTAGGGTTCCTTCTTCCGTTTTTTTTTTTTTGAAAAAATGATTGTGTGTGTAAGTGAAGGAGGGAGGGGACGGCTGTTTCTAGGTTTAAGGGAAGGCTTTCATTCCGTTTTTTTTTTTAAATTAGTGTATAAAGTTGTTAATTCCTAAACAAAGTGTTAATTAATTGAAAAAGAGTTGTTAATTAACTAAATAAAGTGCTAGTCAAATAATAAAAATGCTACTCTTCTTTTATAATAATCAACTACATGAATTTCGTAATTCTCAAATAATTTTCTAATATTTAAAAGGATAAATAGACTTTTAAAATTATCACGATAAAAATCTTCTATGGCATAGGGAGGAATCTAAAAAATTTAATTTTATAAAAAAAAAATCAGATTTACCTTGGTGTTCTCGTCTCGTTCTTTCCGGCCTCAAAGCATATAAACTAAAATTATGAAAAGAAACTATCATTAAAATATTCAAATAATGATTATGATAAAATCATGAAATAAATTTAATACTACCAATAGAAAGAAAAATACTAAGGCATGCGATTTTGGGTAGGAAAATTTCTAGGAGTTACACGAAGACCTGGTCTATATGAGGTAGACGGTTCGTGTTGTTCCCCATGCATCATACCTGGATTATCTGGTCACCACTTGTTGTAAGATCACTACTTGTTTCGTTTGGTTCATCAGTTTGCTGATGTACTCCACCAGCTTGATCACGATCCGGACCAGTTCGCTCAACAACTTGAATATTAGCGTTGGTAATTGGTATGTCCACTGCGTGCTGGTCATCAGCTTGACATCATTTGTGTGCCTCGTCATCACTTGATTCATCCATATTGGTAGTTTCCAGACTAGTGCACAGATCATTTAACTTAGACACTGAAGTTGATCTAAAATTGGTTTCATCGAATACCACATGAGACGATTCTTCAACAATAAGTGTTCTGTGGTTGAAAACTCTATAGGCTCTGCTCGTGGATGAATATCCCAGAAAGATACCTGTATCTGATTTCACATCAAAAGCTCGTAAATACGTTTTGCAATTTATATGGATGAAACATCTGCATCCAAATACCCTGAAATATGAAATATCAGGTTTCTTTCCAATCCAGATCTCATATGGAGAAAATCTATGTCGCTTGTTTATCATCGATCTGTTTTGAGTATAGCAAGCTGTATTGACAGCTTCTGCCCCAAATTTGTTTGAAACTCCGGAATCAGCAATCATAGTTGCAGTAGCTTCTTTTAAAGTGCGATTTCGACGATCAGCCAACCCATTTTGCTTAGGTGTTCTAGTTGCACTAAACTCATGTTTGATTCCAATGTCATCCAGATAGTAGGAGATTTTAAAATTTAAAAACTCCGTTCCTTTGTCACACTAATCCGGTTGACATTACAAGATTGCTCATTTTGTAGAGGTTTCAAAAGCTTGATCAGCTGGTCAGCAGTTTGATCTTTTGACTTTAAAAACAACATCCAACTGAATTTTGAAAAATTATCAACTACGACAAGGGTGTATTTCATTCCCCCTAAGCTGGTTACAGGTATTGGACCAAAAAGATCCATGTGTAAGAGATCCAGCTTACGTGAGATTTTATCACTGCCTCTTGTTTTGAAAGTAGACTTTAAATGTTTACCCAGCTGACAGGCAGAGCAAATCTTTTCTTTTGAAAATTTTTGTTTGGCCAAGCCACTAACCAACTCACGCTTACTCAAATTGCCAATAGTTTTAAAATTCAGATGATTCATCCGCGGATGCCATAGCCAACTCTTTGAAGATTCAGCTAATAGCCACATTTGTTCTATATGCGGTTGGTTTGACAAGTCGACTTTGTAGGTGTTACCAGATCGATAACCAACTAGCACAGTCAGACCTTTCGGATTCAAAACAGTGCAAGTGTGCTTCTGAAATTTAACAGAATAATTACTGACTGACTGATACTTATCAAGTTGTAGCACAAGTTCTATACAAGGAGAACATATTGTTGACAATAAAGTTACCATGGGTAAACTTACCCTTATCCACTGTGTTACCATTCGAGTTATCATCGAAGTTGATCTTGTGTGAGATCTGAATCACCAATTATGATTTGAAAATTAATCGGGCATTGGATTAGACTTGAAGAAGAGCTAGTTGGTTTGTGCTTGAAATAGCTCTGATATGGTTCTTAGAACGGTCAAATCTGGTTGGTTGTGTCGCGAGTTATTCTAGGAGCGTGAAGTTGAATATTTGGAGTTATAGTGGAGCGACGTCGTTCTGGGAGAAACCAGATTTGAGGGTGAAATCTGGTAGTACTGAATAGACCGGTCGGTTCGTGGTTTTAGTGTATCCCGATGCGGTTCGTGAGTATCGGCCGAGGCAAGATCTGATTGAGTGTGAGCTGGTCATCCGGATCTGGGTCGTGATGCAACGTTGTTTAGCGATACACGTTTATGAACTAGCTGGATTTTTGTACGGTGTCGTTTAGAGGAACCAGCTGAGATGTGAGATCTGGATGTGTGAGAGCTGGTTGGTTGCGGGAGATGGATTGTAGTGCGACGCCGTTTTGAGAAACCAAATTTGGGTGCGAGCTGGGCTCTTTGAGCGTACTCATGTGCGACGTCGTTTAGTTGTAGCGCGCTGGTAAGACGTATAGTCCAGATCTGGAGTAGTACTCAGATCTGAGTTGGTACCAGCTATGAGCCCTGTGTTGTCAGTGGCTACTGTTCACCAGATTTGGGGAGATTTAAGTTGTATATATGGAGGACTTTTACTGTGTTTACGTCAGTAGTTCCCAACACTTAGAAAATATATCTTCTCCCGATATCGTACCCTCTTCTGTAGCGAAACCCTAACTGTTCACTGTAGCATATTTCTTCCGATTTCCGGTGGTAGACAACCACGATGGGAGCAATGCAAGTGGCGATGGATTCCCCTCGCTAAGACGTTTCTTTCTATACCTCTTTTGAAGGCTTTGGAAAGCTAGAGGAGTAAACTCAAAGAAGCTACAATGCGTCGTTGTTCGTATACTGGCTGATTGGTTCTTCTGTTCAGGTAGTGCTTTGAGTAAGTACTAGATTCTACCTTGAGCTTTGTTTAGAGCTAGTTATCGTGTTAGAAAGGTAGGATAGAGCTGGGTTGAGCTGGTGGCTCCCAGTTCGTGTTTCTGTGCGTAATGTCCCTGAGCTGGTTGTTGTTGTTTGGCCAAGAAGGTGGGAGATTTGAGTTACTCGTGTCAGGCCCCGTGCTAATCAACAAAGATTACCGCATAATTAAGTACATAATCACGGAAGCATAAAAACAGGGCTTAAAAATTTTGGAAAAAATTTGGGCCTGAACTCAAATTGTCATTCAAAATATCAATAATCAAAATACGGGTTAAATTAAACTCATACAAAAACAGGTAACATCAAATATCAAATCAGATACAGATCTCCAATACATAAAAACACAGGGCATTCCCTGGTTCAATACATAATACAATATATAACTGGGACTCAAGGGAATGGGGATCGACCAGCTGGCGCTCCACTCGGTCCAGCTTGGTTACCTGTAGATCCTGTAAATGGGTAATACAGACCCAAAAGACACAAAAGCAGGAAAAGGAATACGAGGTCAAGCCTCAGTACGAAGAGCCATCTAAAAACAGCAAGTCATGCAACATGCTATAAATCAAGTTATGAAATGCATGAGGCTGTCAAGGAATCGATAATCAAGACCAGTGTATCAACTGGCAAATCAACTCAAGTCAAGCCTCTATACCCACAAAGTGTATCAACCACGGAAATCATCGGTCCGTGATCTTCGGGGCCCGTCAGCCCATCACAGCTCGTTGGTAGACACTCGAATCCGGCAGTCACCACTCCGATGATAGCGTTGGACTTTCAGGCACGACACATCTGTCGACCAGTCACAACGTGGCTCTTAATCAGGTCATCAATCAATCAATCTGGCCCTAGATGTATGCATGAATTCCATTCAATAATCAATTCTAAATGCATACAATAACAATACGTAAAAACAGAACATCATTAACCAAATCAGGTAAAATCTGATCACGTAATTCAGCCATCAATTCAACACAGAATTCATAACACGAATTACAGCCATGTCCACGCTCAAAGCTGTTAGAGCTGCTCAATTCGTACCCCACAACTGATTTCTACCTCAACAGATTTCTCCAAGCACGGCACAACTCAACCTGCAAAAAACTGCCCCTCGCTGGTCACGCACAACACAGCAGGCACTTCCTAGAAGCTGAAATCCAAAAGCTAAAGAGAGCTGAAGAAGTCTCGGGTTTCACTTGGCGAAGATAATCGAACAACACTGCTACCTCGCGATCCTATCCAAGGTCGAACTACAGCCTCAAATGGGTAGCAATCGAAAGAGCAACTCAAGGAGAATCCAGCTCCACCAATCTCGTTCTAAACAACGACTACAATCGACAGAAATCTAGGGAAGACATGTTCGGGTGAACAGTAGCTATCGAGGGTTTGAAGATGGAGATAAGAAATATCGGTTGGAAAATAATCTAAGTGTCGCTCAACACTTATATATAAATCTCCATACAACAACTGTTGTTCCCCTAAACAGACGTCGGGTAATGCTACAGTAGAAATCTTACAACTGAATCTAACGTTTCTTCTCAACGGGAACAACCGACACCAACAGACGTTGCACTTCAATTACACAACATCAAACGATGCCGTACCAACTAATAGAAACGACGCCGTATCCCTCCAACAGCTGAGGATAAATCTCTCTCAAAACAACCAGCAGCTGAATACGTTAACTAACTCAAACGACGTTGCGCTATCTAACAGCTGATCAAATCTCTTGCAATAGCAACATCTGTTTTGCGCTACAACACCAGCATCAACTCTGCTGAGTTGACCAACACGCGACTGCTGATCACATCCTCGCGCTAACTTAACAGTTGCTTCTCGTTACACACTCACTGTTAGCGTTGACACCTGATTACGCCACTGCTGATTACCAACATCTGAATTCTCGCGCAACTCACTGCTGGTCTTCTACGCTAATCCAAAACGACGTCGTTGAGGGACACGTCACCATCGCTGTCATCAGCTGATCAAACCAACGTCTGATCATATCAATACAACCAACAGCTGACACAAAGCGCTACACCCAAAACGCTGTCGTTCCAACTTATCCAAACGACGTAGTTTCGTTACCCACTAAGAAACACTCTAACGAAACCAACAGCTCGTTCCTATTCCCCAAAACGTCATTGCTCCTGAGTCTCTCAGCGCTCTCTACTGACAGACAACATCTGAAATACCAACGCCCATCAGCAATCACTCATCGCTGATTCAACCAAAATCTCGTGACTAATCCTATGCAAAATTGATTAATCACTATTCGAATTTCTCAATCCTCATGTTCTCCCCAACTTAAGAGATTTCGTCCTCGAAATCAAAGTCAAACACAGGGGCAGAAACAATCAAAAATTTCAAGTAACACACAAACAACTGAACAACTCGAATCAAAGCTTAGAATTTACCTGGAATTCTCACTGTCAGTGCTCAAATAGATGAGGCCAGTCTTGTCTCATCTTATCCTCAACTTCCCAGGTAGCTTCTTCTCGACCATGCTTGCTCCATTGGACCATCACCAAAGGAATTATCTTGTTCCTCAACTGTTTCTCCTTTCTATCCAGAATCTGCACTGGATATTCAACATAACTCAAGGAAAATCCAGCTCAACTTCGTCGGTTCTCAAAACATGGGAAGGATCTGACACATGAAAAACATCATGTGTCGCTGTTAATTCATCAGGCATCCTCAATATGTAAGCCAATTACCCAATCCGCTCAATAATCTCAAAAGGACCAACGAATCTAAGAGCCAATTTGCCCTTAAATCTGAACCTCATCACGCTCTTTAAAGGAGAAATCTTAAGAAACACACGATCGCCAACCTTCAAACTCTAACCGTAGACGTCTTCGGTTACCATAGCTGGTAAATCTATCTTGTTCAGCCTTCATCCTACTCCGAATCAAATCAATCTGATCTTTCATGTGCTGCACAAACTCAGGGATATAAAGTTGTTTCTCACCAACTTCTTCCCAACAGATCGGATATCTACAATTACGACCATGCAAAGCTTAAAATGGGGCCATCTCGATAGTCACTTGGTAGCTGTTGTTATACGAAAACTCGACTGAGGACAAGGAATCCTGCCAGCCCCCATTGAAATCCATCACCACTGCATGCAGCATATCTTCTAAAGTCTGAATGGTCCGCTCAGACTGACCATATGTCTGTGGGTGATAGGCTGTACTCATAGCCAATCTCAAACCCATCGCTGCCTGCAAGCTCTTACAAAACCGAGATGTGAATCTTGGATCTCTATCGGACACTATCGAAACAGGCACTCCATGCAATCTAACTACATGGTCGATTTACAATTTCGCCATTTTCTTCATCGAACACGTCACATCATAGGGAATGAAATGGCCTGACTTCGAATGTCTATCAATCACCACCCAAATCGCATCGCATCCCCTATTCGATCGAGGTAAATGAGTTTCAAAATCCATGGCGATGTGCTCCCAATGCCATTGAGGCACCTCTAAACTCTGCAGCAAACCACCAGGTCTCATCCTCTCAGCCTTGACCTGCTGGCAATTCAAACACTTAGCAACAAAACCAGAAATGTCTCTCTTCATACCTGCCCACCAGTAGTGAGATTTCAAGGCATGGTACATCTTCCTCTCGCCCGGATGCACAATGTACCGACTACAATGCGCTTCATTCATGATAGTTTCTTTCAAGTCGATTAGGTTCGGAACCAACAATCTCCCTCGAAATCTCAGACACCCATCAGAAGCAACAGAAAAATCATCAGACTGACCAATTCGGGCTTTAATATCAACTCATGGATATAGGGATCAGTCCTCTGCGCTTCCCTAATGTCACTCACAATCTGCGGCTCAACCTGAATCGAAGAAACCATGAAGTACTGATCACCCGGCTGGAATCGCCAACCAGAAGTACTCAACTGCTCGTAGACTCTCGAGACACTCAAAGATGCTAACATATCAGGATGGGCTTTCCTACTCAAAGCATCGGCTACTAAGTTCATTCGCCCAGGATGATACTGAATCTCGCAATATAAATCCTTGAGCAACTCCATCCAATGGCGTTGCCTCATATTCAAATCTGACTGCATGGAGATATACTTCAAGCTCTTGTGGTCGGTGTACACCACAAATTCACCATACAAATAGTGTCGCCAAATCTTCAAGGCAAACACAATCGCAGCAAATTCCAAATCATGAACGGGGTACCTTGTCTCGTGAGGCTTCAACTGTCGAGACGCATACGCAATCACATACCCGTTCTGCATCAGAACACATCCCAATCCATTTAGAGAAGCATCGGAGCATACAACAAATCCTCCAGATCCAGACGGTAGAGCCAAAACAGGAGCAGTACTCAACTTCTCCTTCACCGTTTGAAAACTAGACTCACACTCGTCACTCCAAACAAACTTCCTATCCTTCTGAGTCAACTGAGTCATAGGCCTGGCTATCGAGGAGAACTTCTCAATGAAACGTCTGTAATAGCCCGCCAATCCTAAGAAACTATGGATCTCGGAAACATTCCTAGGTCTCTCCCAGTTAAAAACTGCTTCGACCTTACTCGGATCTACCGAAATTCCTTGCGCTGAAATAACATGACCCAAAAAGATAATTCTGTCAAGCCAAAATTCAAACTTACTGAACTTGGCGTACAACTGCGAGTCTCTCAATCTTTGCAACACCAATCTTAGATGCTCCTTATGCTCTCTCAAACTCCTCGAATACACCAAAATGTCATCTATGAAGACAATCACGAACCGATCGATGTACTCGCTAAAGACGCGATTCATCAAATCCATGAAAATAGCTGGGGCATTCGTCAACCCAAACGACATTACAAGAAACTCATAATGCCAATATCTCATCCGAAAAGCTGTCTTTGCCACATCAGCGTCTCTAATCCGCAACTGGTGATAGCCAGAGCGCAAATCAATCTTCGAGTACACTACTGATACTTGAAACTGATCGAACAAGTCATCAATCCTCGGCAAAGGATACTTGTTCTGTACCGTCGATTTGTTCAACTGTCTAAAATCAACACACATCCTCATAGATCCATCCTTCTTCTTCACAAAAAGAATCGGAGCTCCCAAGGCGACATACTCGGTCTGATGAAGCCTTTCTCCAGAAGGTCTCTCAACTGTTCCTTTAGTTCCTTCAACTCTGCTGGCGCAACCGATACGGAGCTCTAGAAATCGGGGTTGTACCAGGAACCAACTCGATACTGAAGTCGATCTCACGTCTCGGAGGAAATCCAGGAATCTCATCCGGAAACACATCGGGAAACTCTCGGGCGATCGGTATGTCACTCACCTCCAATCCTGACTCTTGGGAAACGTCAAGCGCATAGATCATAAATCCAGCATTATCCAGCGATAACAGACTAAACATCTCCATGGCAGACACCAGTGGAATCTTCGACCTCGAATCCGTGCCGTAGAAATCCCACTTCTCACCCGAATCGGGGCGAAATCTCACCACACCATGGAAACAGTAAATAGTAGCCTTATAGCAAGACAATACATCCATTCCCAAGATGCAATCAAAATCCCTAATCTCTAAGACAATCAGATTCGCCACTAGCACGTTCTGATCAAATCGAATTACACTATCCACCACAATCTCTCGGGACATCACCCACACACCAGCAGGAGTAGATACAGATACGACATCACACAGTGGGGTAACTCTCAACCCACACTCATGCACAAACCATGCAGAAAAAAAAGGAGTGTGACGCTCCTGTATCAATTAAAACTCTCGCAAGAAAATCAAAGATAAAACATGTACCTGCGATAAATATAACAGGTGTCTCCTCCGCCTGCTCTCCCGACAAGGCATTCACCCGGGCCTACTGCGGTATCTGAAACTGAGGTCTAGAAGATACTCCAAACCTAGACGGTTCATGGGGTTAAAATCCAGATGGGTCGGAATAGGAAACTGCGGTCTGTGTGAAGAACCACCAGCCGAACCCTGCTGCGAAGGAACCGAAGCATGTCCCCTCAACAAAGGACACACTCTAACATAGTGTCCAGGTTGTCCGCAGTTACGGCAAGACCCCTGAACTCCACGACACTGCGAAGTAGGATGCTTCCCCCCGCACTGTCCACAAGACATACTACCAGAACCACTGCTATCAGAACTCACAGAACCAGAGGAACTCGAATTCGCCTTCTTCTTGAACTGCTTCCCTCAAGGTCTAAACTGTTGGCGATTCGATTGCTGTGACCCTTGAGAAGATTGGAACGATTGTGACATACTCTGCACCGGCTGAAAAGCATGCCCAGACGTCGGCTGAACTGGAGCCTCTGCCTCCAACAAACTCTCCTTAATGTCTACCGCTCTATTCACAGCGTCAACATAGGTCACAGGAGAACCAGACAACACCATCAGGAATAGGTCAGGCCTCAATCCCTTCATGAACTTGTTCCTCTTCGTCCTCTCCTGGTTGGCTACATGGGGGACGTACATCAAGAGCGAAGAGAACTGTCGGGCATACTCAGCTACTCTCATGTTCCCTTGCTTCAGATTATCAAACTTGCGCTCTCGACTGCTGTAGTAGGACTCCGGGGTATACTCCTTTCGGAACGCGACACAGAAGCTCTCCCAAGTAATCACAGCCCCACTCTCACGTAAGATACGGGAAGTACCTTTCCACTAGCGCTGCGCATTATCCCTCAATTGCAACACCGCCAGCTTTAATCTCTTCTCAGGAGTGTACTCCAAAGTATCAAACAGCTACTCCATCTGCACTAGCCAACTCTCGGCCAACGCACCACCCTCAGCAGCAGCAAAAGTCGGAGGGTTTGTCCGCTGGAACCTAGCTAAGACTAGCTCCATCTCTCCTATCTGTCTCGTAACATCCTCAACCTGCTGATTGCCCTCATCACTATCCGAGGCCCTAGAATCCTCTGCGCTACGTCTAGTAGTCCTACCTCTACCTCTCCTCGGCGGCATCTAAACAATTCTCAAGGTAAGACTAATAGCAGATATCAAAGAGACAGATAATATAATCACGTAAGTCACAGAGTCAATCAAAGTCAAATCAAAACTCTGAGCCTAGACTCGAGTGTGAATCAAAGGCAATCGAGCTTATCCCAGTTTAAGCTCTGATACCAAAAATGTCAGGCCCCGTGCTAATCAACAAATATTACCGCACACATAATCACGAAAACGTAAAAATAGGGCTTAAAAATTTTCGAAATAATTTGGGCCTGAACTCAAATCGTCATTCAAAATATCAATAATCAAAATACGAGTTAAATCAAACTCATACGAAAACATGTAACATCAATATCAAATCAGATATAGATCCCCAATACATAAAAACACAGGGCATTCCATGGTTCAATACATAATACAATATATAACTGGGACTCAAGGTAATGGGGATCGATCAGCTGGCACTCCACTCGGTCCAGCTTGGTTACCTGTAGATCCTGCAAATTGGTAACACAGACCCAAAAGACACAAAAACAGGAAAAGGAATACGAAGTCAAGCCTCAGTACGAAGAGCCATCTAAAAACAGCAAGTCATGCAACATGCTATAAATCAAGTTATGAAATGCATGAGGCTGTCAAGGAATCGGTAATCAAGACCAGTGTATCAACTGGAAAATAAACTCAAGTCGAGCCTCTATACCCACACAGTGTATCAACATGGGATCATCGGTCCGTGATCTTCGGGGCCCGTCAGCCCATCACAGCTCGGTGGTAGACACTCTAATCCGGCAGTCACCACTCCGATGATAGCGTTGGACTTTTCAGGCACGACACATCTGTCAGCCAGTCACAACGTGGCTCTTAATCAGGTCATCAATCAATCAATCTGGCCCAAGATGTATGCATGAATGCCATTCAATAATCAATTCTAAATGCATAAAAATAACAATACGTGAAAACAGAACATAAATAACCAAATCAGGTAAAATCTGATCACGTAATTCATCCATCAATTCAACACAGAATTCATAACACGAATTATAGCCATGTCCACGCTCAAAGCTGTTAGAGCTGCTCAATTCGTACCTCACACCTGATTTCTATCTCAACAGATTTCTCAAAGCACGGGACAACTCAACCTGCACAAAACTGCCCCTCGCTGGTCACGCCAAACACAGTAGGCACTTCCTGGAAGCTGAAATCCAAAAGCTAAAGAGAGCTGAAGAAGTCTCGGGTTTCACTTGGCGAAGATAATCGAACAACACTGCTACCTTGCGATCCTCTCCAAGGTCGAACTACAGCCTCAAATGGGTAGCAATTGAAAGAGCAACTCAAGGAGAATCCAGCGCCACCAATCTCGTTCAAAACAACGACTGGAATCGACAGAATTCTAGGGAAGACATGTTCGGGTGAACAGTAGCTATCGAGGGTTTGAAGATGGAGATAAGAAATATCGGTTGGAAAATAATCTAAGTGTCGCTCAACACTTATATATAAATCTCCATACAACAGCTGTTGTTCCCCTAAACAGACGTCGGGTAATGCTACAGTAGAAATCTTACAACTGAATGTAACGTTTCTTCTCAACGAGAATAGCCGACACCAACAGACGTTGCACTTCAATTACACAACATCAAACGACGCCGTAGTTCAAAACAACGACTGGAATCGACAGAATTCTAGGGAAGACATGTTCGGGTGAACAGTAGCTATCGAGGGTTTGAAGATGGAGATAAGAAATATCGGTTGGAAAATAATCTAAGTGTCGCTCAACACTTATATATAAATCTCCATACAACAGCTGTTGTTCCCCTAAACAGACGTCGGGTAATGCTACAGTAGAAATCTTACAACTGAATGTAACGTTTCTTCTCAACGAGAATAGCCGACACCAACAGACGTTGCACTTCAATTACACAACATCAAACGACGCCGTACCAACTAATCGAAACGGCACCGTAGCGCTCCAACAGCTGAGGATAAATCTCTCTTAAAACAACTGTTTGGGAACCACGTCGGATCCGGATCACGCCTCCCGGTGGGCAGCGGAAGAAAAAAAATTTGCCGGGAGACGATCAATACAATTCATTAAAACATGCAAGCTATGAAATTCATAGGGTGTTTATCGTTGATTACCTTGCTGGCAACTCGTGCCTGGCTCCGACCAGTTCGCGAGGAAACCGGCACTTCACGGTAGACGACGGTAGATAACGTCAATCAGGTCCACGACCGGATACGAGACTCCTTCGTCAGCCTGCACTAGAAGGCCTGACGAGATCGTCGCGGACGGATTCTCCTCGTCAAGTTGGCCGGAACAATTTCCGGCGAACGGTGGCGGCGGCGGCGGCGGCGGTTTTGTAAGAGGAGGGAGGCGGCGTCTATTGCTAGGTTTAGGGTTTGTGTAGTTAAGTTGTCTAGTAGTTTGATTAAAGCCTAAGTCTATATTAAATAGACTTAGTGATGGACTTGGACCGGCCCAACGGGCCCGGGTCCAACGGATGAACATTCAGTTCATCCCCATCACCGTGACTTCATCGTAACTCCGATCACCGATCACATCGGACCGATCGACTCAGTTTCCAAAACTTTATACTATGATCTGAAAAACCATTTTTCAGAACCCCAGTGCAAAATGACCGTTTTGCCCCTCAACAGCGGGAAATCACGATTTGACCCCTGTTGACTTTTGGGAAGTCGCACTCCCCAAAATCCACTTCTCATGATCAACACATTGAGCTCAGTATCCATGTAGGAATCTCGAATCCAGTACTTGTGTGACCCTCAATGGTTCAGGGATACAGCTAGCCGTGGGCCCACAACTATTGTGGCTCCGGAATCACAATTCCGGACTTGCCCAACGGATCATGGTAAGAGCGTCTAGCAACATCACCCCATGATACCCTAGATATCACTGATAGTGCCTGCAAGAACCAGTTGGTCGTGGTTAGCGTACAGTACGGTCCTTTCAATCCATATATCCCGATCAGATCAACGACCATTGGTAAAACGGCCTCCTTAGCAGCAGCTGATGCTGCGATGTACTCAGCCTCAGTGGTTGAATCTGCGATGGTGTCTTGCTTGGAACTCTTCCAAGAGACAGCACCACCATTGAGCATGAATACAAATCCAGAGGTTGATTTCGAATCATCCACGTCACACTGGAAGCTAGAGTCAGTGTAGCCTTCCAGTTTCAGTTCACCACCCCCATAGACCATGAACATATTCTTAGTCCTTCGTAAGTACTTAAGAATATCCATCACATCCTTCCAATGCAATTGGCCGGGGTTGGCCTGGTAGCGGCTCGTGACACTCAGAGCATATGCGACATCCGGTCTAGTCGAGATCATGCCATACATAATACTACCTATTGCCGAGGCATATGGCACACATGTCATACTCTCTATCTCCTCATCAGTCTTTGGATACATAGACTTAGATAGAGTGACCCTGTGGCACATAGGTAGGTGTCCTCTCTTGGACTCTTCCATAGAGAACCTCTTAAGTATGGTATCGATGTAGGTAGCTTGGGTGAGTCCGAGCATCCTTTTAGATCTATCCCGATAGATCTGTATTCCAAGAATATAGGATGCTTAACCCATGTCCTTCATCGAAAATCTACTAGACAACCATACTTTAGTTGACTGCAGCATTCCTACATCATTCCCAATGAGTAGAATGTCATCAACATAAAGTACGAGGAATGTCACAGCGCTTTTAAATACCTTCTTGTATACACATGGCTCCTCATGATTCTTGATGAAACCAAATTCCTTAATTGTTTCATCGAATCTCAGGTTCCAACTTCGCGATGCTTGTTTGAGACCGTAGATCGATCTCTGAAGCTTGCATACCTTATGCTCGCTTCCAACAGATGTGAAACCCTCAGGCTGCGTCATATAGATCTCTTCCTTAATGTTTCCATTAAGGAACGCAGTTTTCACATCCATTTTCCATATCTCATAGTCGTACCATGGGCTATGGCTAACAAGATTCTAATTGACTTGAACATTGCGACTGGCGAGAAGGTTTCATCATAGTCAACACCTTGTCTTTGAGTGTAACATTTTGCGACTAGTCGTGCCTTGTAGGTCATTACCTTACCATCAGCCCCAAGTTTCCTCTTGTATACCCATTTACACCCAATAGGAACAATTCCTTCGGAAGGGTTAACAAGAGTCCAAACTTGGTTAGCATGCATTGAGTCAAACTCAGACTGCATTGAATCAAGCCACAAATTAGAATCAGCATCGGAAATTGCCTCCTTGAAAGTTCTTGGATCAGATCCAACAACATGATCACCTTGATCATCTTCAAGGAGAAAACCATATCTCTCAGGAGCCCTAGGAACCCTTTCGGATCTCCTAGGTGCGACCATTTGTGGTACTGGCTCTGGAGGTGCGGGAGACTCACCTGGTACTTCGATTGGATCTCGAACCTCTTCGAGTTCTACTATTTTGCCTTTTCTATCAAGTAGAAATTCCCTTTCCATAAAGGTGGCATTCCTAGAAACAAACACTTTTGTTTCGCTGGGATAGTAGAAGTAGTATCCAATGGAATTATTTGGATACCCAATGAAGTAGCATAAGATGGATCTCGTATCCAGCTTATCTCCCACTGTCTGCTTCACGTAAGCAGGACATCCCCAAATCCTCATGAATGAGTACTTGTGTGGTTTGCCCATCCATATCTCATATGGGGTCTTGTCCACTGCCTTGGTGTGGACATTGTTCAACAACATTACCGCCTTTTCAAGCGCATAGCCCCAAAACGAGGTAGGAAGTTCAGTGAATCTCATCATAGATGGAACCACGTCGGATCCGGATCACGCCTCCCGGCGGGCAGCGGAAGAACAAAAATTTGCCGGGAGACGATCAATACAATTCATTAAAACTTGCAAGCTATGACATTCATAGGGTGTTTATCGTTGATTACCTTGCTGGCAACTCGTGCCTGGCTCCGACCAGTTTCGTGAGGAAACCGGCACTTCACGGTAGACGGCGGTAGATAACGTCAATCAGGTCCACGACCGGATACGAGACTCCTTCGTCAGCCTACACTAGAAGGCTTGACGAGATCGGCGTGGACGGATTCTCCTCGTCAAGTTGGCCGGAACAATTTCCGGCGACGGCGGCGACGGCGGCGACTAACGGCGGCGGCGACTGTTTTGTAGGAGGAGGGAGGCGGCGTCTATTGCTAGGTTTAGGGTTTGTGTAGTTAAGTTGTCTAGTAGTTTGATTAAAGCCTAAGTCTATATTAAATAGACTTAGTGATGGACTTGGACCGGCCCAACGGGCCCGGGTTCAACAGATGAACATTCAGTTCATCCCCATCACCGTGACTTCATCGTAACTCCGATCTCCGATCAGATCGGACCGATCGACTCAGTTTCAATAACTGAATACTATGATCTGAAAAACCAAGGGTTTGTGTAGTTAAGTTGTCTAGTAGTTTGATTAAAGCCTAAGTCTATATTAAATAGACTTAGTGATGGACTTGGACCGGCCCAACGGGCCCGGGTTCAACAGATGAACATTCAGTTCATCCCCATCACCGTGACTTCATCGTAACTCCGATCTCCGATCAGATCGGACCGATCGACTCAGTTTCAATAACTGAATACTATGATCTGAAAAACCATTTTTCAGAACCCCAGTGCAAAATGACCGTTTTGCCCCTCAACAGCGGGAAATCACGATTTGAGCTCTCCAAAAATCCTCTTCTCATGCTCAACACATTGAGCTCAGTATCCGTTCGGGAATCTTGAATCCAGTTCTTTTGTGACCCTCAATGGTTCAGGGATACAGCTAGCCGTGGGCCCACAACCATTGTGGCTCCGGAATCGCAATTTCGGACTTGCCCAACGGATCATGGTAAGAGCGTCTAGCAACATCGCCCCATGATCCCCTAGGTATCACTGATAGTGCCTGCAAGAACCAGTTGGTCGTGGTTAGCGTACAGTACGGTCCTTTCAATCCATATGTCCCGATCAGATCAACGACCATTGGTAAATCGAGAGTCGCTAAAGATCCGATAGCTATGCATACATCTTGGAGATCGAATAGTGACATCACGAGTGTAACTAGGAAAACACATTTACCTAAAACACTTCTAGTACTCTGGACAGAGATTTATACACTATTATCCCCTCAGATAGCATAGGATATCCACGCATGTATGCGAGCGGTGAATCCTCGACAACGATGCATCGACTCCTACATGCATCGGGGTCTCACCCAATCCCACCGCCTGATGACCCCAAGTGAGTCGGAAAACGAGTCAAAGTGAGACGCCTATCATGCAGAGTCTCAATGACGTTTCGAGTCGTGAGGACTAATCAGTACAACCAAGACCTCGGACTTATCCACTCGACAAAGGGTAAACACTTGGAAAGTCCGAACGAGGGTAGTTCGATAGATCAACAGGTCACTATCTATCTGCATGCTCAGAACATCACAATGTTCCCTACCAATGAAACATGGTACTTCGCATCGCAGATACTAGTCTCGAGCTCGGGCGGCCTTATCCTCATTTTGACGGCCCAATCGACTAGGAACTAATTCAGAATACACAGTGACTATTAGATGTGTTTCATGATAGCCGTCATACCCACTATCACATCTAACATACACTTCGGTGTATTCTAGGTCTTTACTCAACGCAATTGTTAATCATTATACAACACAATGAAAGTAAAGAATGCCATATAAATAAATGCGAATATCATATATAAAGATTGTTTCATACAAGAGTCTATAAACCCACACGCCACAAGTTGGCTAGTTGGGCATCTACTCTAACAACAACCAGCAGCTGAATACGTTAACTAACTCAAACGACGTCGCGCTATATCATAGCTTATCAAATCTCTTGCAATAGCAATAGCTGTTTTGCGCTACAACACCAGCATTCAACTCTTCTGAGTTGACCAACACCCGAATGTTGATCACATCCTCGTGTTAACTTAACAGAAGCTTCTCGTTACACACTCACTGCTGAGTTGACTAGCGTTGACACCTGATTACACCACTGCTGATTACCGACAGCTGAATGCTCGCGCAACTCACTGCTTGTAACGCCCCAGATTTAACGACTGCCCCCATTGTACCAACACTGATCTTTTCAGCGTGTTTTGTCCTCACTCGCACGCACCCTGAGAAACTTCCCAGAGGGTCACCCATCCCAAAATTGTCCCAAATCAAGCACGCTTAACTTATGAGTTCCTAAGTGATGAGCTCCCGAAAAGAAGATGCACCTTATTGGTATGAGTAGTACCATTTAAATCTGATAAGCCTTACTAAACTAACCTCAATTACATCTATAACTTCCCAGTATCGTAATCCCTCTCATTCCGGTGTGGGATCGGTTCATTCATGTGCCCCTTCGCCTCTAGAAGCCTGCCAGGAGCCACTCATTGTCCGTGGAACCTCTGGAACCGGCGATCACTCCCCGCCCTCGTTTGAGCCCCGGACCTCACATGCCAACCAGCTTCCGCTTGGTTCGTCCTCGAACCACACCGGACTAAGAGAGGTCGGCTCTGAAACCATCTGTAACGCCACAAATTTAACGACTGCCTCCACTGTACCAACACTGATCTTTTCAGCGTGTTTTGTCCTCACTCGCACGCACCCTGAGAAACTTCCCAGAGGGTCACCCATCCCAAAATTGTCCCAAGTCAAGCACGCTTAACTTTGGAGTTCCTAAGTGATGAGCTCCCGAAAAGAAGATGCACCTTGTTGGTATGAGTAGTACCAATTAAATTTGATAAGCCTTACTAACCTAACCTCAATTACATCTATAACTTCCCAGTCTCGTAATCCCTCCCATTCCGGTGTGGGATCGGTTCATTCATGTGCCCCTTCGCCTCTAGAGGCCTGCCAGGAGCCGCTAATTGTCCGTGCAACCTCTGGCACCGGTGATCACTCCCCGCCCTAGTTTGAGCCCCGGACCTCACACTGTTGGTCTTCTACGCTAATCCAAAATGACGTTGTAGAGGGACACGTCACCATCGCTATCAACAGCTGATCAAACCAACGTCTGATCATATCAATACAACCAACAGCTGACACAAAGCTCTACACCCAAAACGCTGTCGTTCCAACTTATCCAAACGACGTAGTTTCGCTACCCGCTAAGAAACACTCTAACGAAACCAACAGCTGGTTCCTATTCCCCAAAACGTCATCGCTCCTGAGTCTCTTAGCGTTCTCTACTTACAGACAACATATGAACGCCCATCAGCGATCGCTCATCGCTGATTCAACCAAAATATTGTGATTAATCCTATGCAAAACTGATTAATCACTATTCAAATTTCTCAATCCTCACAACTCGGGAATTTGTTGTTGTAATTGTAGCTCAGAAACTGAAGGTACGGATTTGAGCTTGTATTACAGCTTTGAGATGAGCATGAATATTTATGTGTGCTTGTTGGTATGTTGTGCAGTGTATGATATCGTGCTGTTATTTCTTACTATTGTTCCGTGCTGATTATTGTAAGTTGTTGCATTGGCATACCCGCATTTTCCTATGTTGAGCTCATATCTGTTAGCGTTTGTTGTTTTGCTAAACCGTGTATACCAGGAGACTGTTCTTGAGGACGAGTGGCAATACCGTGCTCCTCATCTCCCTGCTGGGTAGTTGTTAGCCTCTATGAGATGAGTGGATAGCTACCACGCTCTCATGAGCTTTGGCAACAGCAGGTTGAGTAATCTTGTTTATGCTCTTGAAAAGTGTGCTGAGACGAGTGGATAGCTACCATGCTCTCACATGCTTCGTGGCCACTTCCATTCATTCGATCTGTTTGACAGCTGCTGAGCTGGTCCTTGAGCTCCTTTGGCTTACTGATTTGTTTGTAGCCTTTGAATTCTGCTGTCTCATGCATAGCACGTGCATTTATATCTGTTGCTATTTATTTGCTGTTGTATTGCTCTCCGTACTGGGGTTTGACCCCTGTCCCTCTGGGGATGGTTGTTTTGGTTGTCTGTGTGTTGTTCAGGTTACCAAGGTTTATCAGCTGGTCGTGGAGATGACTCAGCTGGTGGTGCCCCGAGAGGTGTATAGAGTGTCCCAGTTATCTATATTTTATAATTATGTATTAGATTCGTCACCGGGGAATGTCCCGTAGTGATGTTCTATTGCTGATTTGAAATTGTATTATTTTGGGATGCACGTTTCTTGTGTTAGTTATCTGCAGTAGTTGGTGTATTGTTTTGAGTTGTTGTAAAACCAATATTTTGAGTATAAATGTATTTTTAAATTATGTTTTCTAAGTTAGGCCAAAGAGAAAAATTTTAGCCACTTTTAAATGCTTCCGCAGTTGTTAAATTGCGTGGTTAATCTCTGTTGTACACACCGGGCCTGACATTTTTGGTATCAGAGCTTAAACTGGGATAAGCTCGAATTTTTTTCATCACACTTGATTCTAGGAACTTTGTTGCTTGTTGTGTGTGCTTGATTATGTGTTATATCTATTGTGTGATCTTATTGTGTTAGTGTTTGCCTAAATGCAGCCTAGAAGTAGGGGTAGAGCTACAAGGCAGATCCTAATAGAATCAGAGGGTCAGAACGAGGAAGTGGAGCGTAGTATTCCTGTTCGTAGGCGTGCTAGATAGGTTGATGACGAGGTAGGTGTGTTGGCAGCCCGTGTGGACAAGATGGAACTGATCATGGCGAGGTTTCAGTGGATGAATCCTCACACGTTCAATGGTGATGAGTCTCGTTCCGATACTTAGTCCTGGCAGCATATTACAGGGATGTTTGATAGAGTGCACTATGATGATGATCGTATACTGAGTTTAGCGACGTTCCAATTGAGGAAGAATGCAAAGCGCTGGTGGAGAGGTGCTTCATGAGCTCTTGAGGAGACTGGTGTGGGGATTACTTGGGATAGTTTTTTTACTGCGTTCCATCAAGAGTATGTTCCGGAATCTTACATTAATGTCCGGGAGCACGAGTTTGATAACTTGGTTCAGGGAACCATGTGTTAGAGTAGATGCCCAACTAGCCAACTTGTGGCGTGTGGGTTTATAGACACTTGTATGAAACGATCTTTATATATGATATTCGCATTTATTCATGGCGTTCTTTATTTTCATTATGATTATAATGTTAACAATTGTGTTGGATAAAGACCCAGAATGCACCATAGTGTATGTTAGATGTGATAGTGGGTATGACGGCTATCATGAAACACATCTAATAGTCACTGTCTATTCTGAACTCGTTCCTAGTCGATTGGGCCGTCAAAATGAGGATAAGGCCGCCCGAGCTCGAGACTAGCATCTGCGATGCGAAGTACTATGTTTCATTGGTAGGGAACATTGTGATGTTCTGAGCATGCAGATGGATAGTGACCTGGTGATCTATTCGAACTACCCTCGTTCGGACTTTCCAAATGGTTACCATTTGTCGAGTGGATAAGTCTGAGGTCTTGTTTGTACTGATTAGTCCTCACGACTCGAAACGTCATTGAGACTCTACATGATAGGCATCTCACTTTGACTCGTTTGCCGACTCACTTGGGGTCATTAGGCGGCAGGATTGGGTGAGATCCCGATGCATGTAGGATTCGATGCTTCGTTGCCGAGGATTCACCGCTCGCTTACATGCGTGGATATCCTATGCTAACTGAGGGGATAATAGTGTATAAATCTCTGGCCAGAGTACTAGAAGTGTTTTAGGTAAATGGGTTTACCTAGTTACACTCGCGATGTCACTATTCGATCTCCAAGATGTATGCATAGCTATCGGATCTCTAGCGACTCTCGATTTACCAATGGTCGTTGATCTGATCGGGATATATGTGTTGAAAGGACCGTACTGTACGCTAACCACGACCAACTGGTTCTTGCTTACACTATCAATGATACCTAGGGGATCATGGCGCGATGTTGATAGGCGTTTTACCATGATCCGTTGGGCAAGTCCGAAATTGTGATTTCGGAGCCGCAATGGTTGCGGGCCCACGGCTAGCTGTATCCCTCAACCATTTAGGGTCACACAAGTACTGGATTCATGATTCCCGCACTGAAACTGAGCTCAATGTGTTGAGCATAAGAAGTGGATTTTAGAGAGTGCGACTTCCTAAAAGTCAACAGGGGTCAAATTGGGATTTTCCGCTGTTGAGGGGCAAAACTGTCATTTTGGACTAAGTAATCTGAAAATTGTTTTCGCATCATAATACTCAGTTTTGGAAACTGTGTAGACCGGTCCCATCAGATCGACGATCGGGATTACGATGAAACCACAGTGATTTAAATGAACCGAATGTTCATATGGACATGGGCTTGGCCTCACGCCGCCGCCGCCTTGCGCCGCGCCCTTGCCGTGATCGGACTTGTTCCGATAAGCTTGACGAGGAGTTTCCGTCCGTGCTGAATTTGTCAGTCCTTCTAGTGCAGGCTGACGAAGGTGTCTTGAATCTGGTCGTGGACCTGATTGACGATCTACCGCCGCCTACATTTTGAAGTGCCGGTTTCCTCGAGAAACTGGTCGGAGCCAGGCGCCTAAACGCCAGCAAGGTGACAATTTCTAACATCCTATGTATGATTTTGTTGCTTTTATCGATGTATTGAACACTTCTCGGGGCTAATTTTATTTTCCGCTGCGCTCCCGGGAAGTGGGATCCGGATCCGCCACCGTCTCCCAACAGTGGTATCAGAGCCAGGGCTCGGATCCTTCAATACATTATTGCCATAATTGCATCTGAATCTCGAATTTGAATCAACGAAAACAAAATTGTTTTTGGAAGGATGGCCGAGCGCCGCCGCGCATGGAGGCGCCCCACCGCGCGCATGTGCGCGCGCGGGATCGCGCGATGGCCAGCAACTTCCGGCCGATGCATTCTGCTGTTCCGCGCAAGTTTTTGCGCTACTGGCTGCTGCGATTTCACGAATGGATGCGCCACCCGCTGGCCGCTGTCCCGTGCAATGGTTGCACGGCCGAGGGCTGCTGGACGTGCGAAATGATCGCGCGATGACGCGCGCGGCTGTGCCGCACATGTTGCGACGTGCGCGCGGCCTGCTGCCGCGCGATGTGGAGGCGGTGGCCGCCGTCCGGCGTGTTTCTCGGCATCGTTGCGACGACTGATTTTTCCTTCTAGGTTTTGTTCGGGCCTGTCCCGGGCAGCCCATGATGTTTTCGGGCCGATATTCGATATCAGGCCGATTTTGGTCGATTTTGAAATTTTGAGATTTTGGGCCTAAAATTGTTTTAAGCCCAATATGATGCAATTAAAATTGCAAAATATGATTTTAATTGTGAAATATGACTTTATAATTAAAATATTATTTTGTTGATTAAAATTAGATTTTATCGACAAAATGCGATTTTATTATAAAATGCGATTTTACGGTTAAAATATGATTTTGGTGGTAAATAATTAGGTTATTTAATTTATGCAAGTTAATTAGATTGATTGCATGTTCGGGATGATCGAGAGTCGTGCCCAATGTGTTAGGTGTATGCTTTAGGTTTTGCGATTTCGGTTTTAATATTATTGATTATCATTTATTAAAGTGGGTCTGTTTGTGGCCCGTTCCCACCCCTTAAAATTGTATCCCTTATGTGTCATGGAAATTTAATTGTAAATTACTAGACTTGGTGGGAGGACTTTTGAAGATGGTGGGCCCATGACGATCAAAGATATTGAAGACCGAAGATCTGTAAAACCGGAAGCAAATGTAATTGGATTGCATTGTATATTGCATTTCACCTAGGATTGGAAATTAGATTGATTGCATGTTCGGGATGATCGAGAGTCGTGCCCAATGTGTTAGGTGTATGCTTTAGGTTTTGCGATTTCGGTTTTAATATTATTGATTATCATTTATTAAAGTGGGTCTGTTTGTGGCCCGTTCCCACCCCTTAAAATTGTATCCCTTATGTGTCATGGAAATTTAATTGTAAATTACTAGACTTGGTGGGAGGACTTTTGAAGATGGTGGGCCCATGACGATCAAAGATATTGAAGACCGAAGATCTGTAAAACCGGAAGCAAATGTAATTGGATTGCATTGTATATTGCATTTCACCTAGGATTGGACCCAGGTCCGTGATTGGAAACCACGGACCGCATAGCTCTCGCGATCGTTCATCCCAAAGTTATTTATATATTTGATATATATGTTGAATCCGCATGTTTTAAATTGAGATTTAAAATATTTGCATGAGACCAAATTTTTCAAAAATAAAATCCCTCGTTTTAAATATGATATAAAACTAATATCAAGATTAAAAGTTTATTCGATAAGCTAAAGGTAATTTAAATTTGTTTAAATTATCTCTACCTTCCATCAACAATGGGTGTACGCCGATGCTACCCGTATACATGGCCCTGCTCATATTATTGAGGGGGTCATGTATGCCGGAAAGCTGTCCACGCCATTGACAATTGTTGTGAGTCGGTTGGAACTCCCTTTAACGTTGGCCCATATTATTGGGGACGTTAAGGGGATCGTCCTTCACGACTCAACATTGATGGGTCATCTTGACACGTGATAGTAAACGGCGTCATATTGTTGGGCCCTTACTGGACGTGAGGTGAATACATGGAGGTTGCACCGGTTGCAATTGGAGACTACATTTTGGGGGTCATGGTTGGCTGATATTATTCGGGACCGTGATCGCTTGATTGGGCTCCGTGTACCCACTAAGGAAACTTGCTTTCCCAATTTTATTAGAGGGTGGTGAAATCGTTAAAATAGTGGGAGGGTAATTCATAAAACTTAACGACTTTGTTTTATGTCTTAGCGTTATTTCATATATAGTCAGTAATGTATGTCTGTTTTCTTTTCAGTATAACTGCATTTATAATGTTTTCGATCAAAAACCCACTCGATGCTATACTGGATAGCAACAAGTTCACCGGTCTAAACTACCAAGACTGGCTTCGAAACCTCAACATTGTGTTGGCTTCGGAGAAACTTCTTTATACGATATAGAAGAGCCCTCCGAAGGAAGCCCCTGCCAATATCAGCCCTGAGGAGCTGGTGACGCTTCAACAATGGTGGGACGACGAGCTTAAGACTCGATGCTATGTGATGGCATCGATGTCTAACGAAATGCAACGGCGCTTTGAGAAGACAAAGTATGCTGCTGACATACTCTTTCATCTCAAAGAACTGTATGGGGAGAACTCTCGACATGAGAGGTTCACGGTTGTCAAGGAGCTTATGACGAGCCGCATGCGCGATGGGACTTCGGTCCGCGAGCATGGGGTTCGTATGATTGGGCTCATTGAAAAGTTGGTGGGCCTTGATATCACACTTCCACATGAGATGTCTGTGGATGTGCTTCTCCTCTCACTACCCGCTGCATTCGACCCCTTTGTGGTCAACTTCAACATGAACAAGCTGGCATCCACCCTTCAAGAGGTGGTTAATATGCTGGTCGTGTTTGAGGGAACCATAAAGAAGGACAAGCCCGTCCTCCTCATGGGCTCTTCTTCCTCTGCGAAGAAGGGGCCCAGACGCAAGGGCAAGAAGCGTTCTGCCCCTGCGAAGGAGGAAAAGCCCACTAAGAAGCCAAAGGCAAAGGCTTCCAAGCCGAACAAGTCTGAGGATGTTTGTCACCACTGCCACAAGCCTGGGCATTGGAGGAGGAACTGCAAGGAGTACCTAGAGCAGTTGCGAACTGCGAAAGGTATGTTCTATATCGAAATAAATATGTCTCTTAATTCGACTTCTTGGGTACTTGATACCGGATGTGGATCTCATATCTGCAATGATTTGCAGGTGATGACAAGAAGCCGATGCCTTAGAGAGGGTGAGACCCACTTGAGGCTGGGCAATGGAGCAAGAGTTGCTGCAGTAGCTATAGGAGATGTTTGTTTATTTCTGTCTTCTGATTTTAAGTTGTTATTGAGAAACGTTTTGTTTGTTCCCGAATTAATAAAGAACATTATTTCTGTTTCTATGCTTGATAGTGATGGATATTCTTGTATGTTTGCTAATTCGATTTGCAATATTTACAAGAATGAATGTTTGATTGGTATTGGGGAATGCGAAAATGATTTATACACCTTAAAATTAAAATCAGTTCCAACTCGCGATGTGAAAACACATACAACAACAATTAAAAGGAAAAACACATTGGTACTAAGTACGGTCACACATATTTCATCACCTTTACCGACGATTACTCTAGGTATGGGTACTTGTACTTATGAAGCACAAGTCTGAATCCTTTAGAAAGGTTCAAAGAATTCAAGGCTGAAGTAGAAAATCAATTAGGCAAAAGTATTGAAGCACTTCGATCCGATCGAGGTGGTGAATACTTGAGTGCTGAATTTCAAGACTATCTGAAAGAGACTGGGGATTCTCTCACAGTGGACCCCTCCGGCCACACCACAGCTTAATGGTGTAGCGGAGCGTCGTAATCGAACTTTGATGGACATGGTTCGATCTATGATGAGCTTCACTGAGCTTCCTACCTCGTTTTGGGGCTATGCGCTCGAAACGGCGGTAATGTTGTTGAACAATGTCCACACAAAGGCAGTGGATAAAACTCCATATGAGATATGGATGGGCAAACCACCCAAGTACTCATACATGAGGATTTGGGGATGTCCTGCTTACGTGAAGCAGACAGTGGGAGATAAGCTGGATACGAGATCCATCTTATGTTACTTCGTTGGGTATCCAAAGAATTCCATTGGATACTACTTCTACTATCCCAGCGAAACAAAAGTGTTTGTTTCTAGGAATGCCACCTTTATGGAAAGGGAATTTCTACTTGATAGAAAAGGCAAGATAGTAGAACTCAAAGATGTTCGAGAACCAACTGAAGTACCAAGTGAGTCTCTCGCACCTCCAGAGCCAGTACCAGAAATGGTCGCACCTAGGAGATCCGAAAGGGTTCCTAGGGCTCCTGAGAGATATGGTTTTCTCCTTGAAGATGATCAAGGTGATCAAGTTGTTGGATAATATCCAAGAACTTTCAAGGAGGCAATTTCCGATGCTGATTCTAATTTGTGTCATGAAGCAATGCAGTCTGAGTTTGACTCAATGCATGCGAACCAAGTTTGGACTCTTGTTAACCCTCCCGAAGGAATTGTTCCTATTGGGTGCAAATGGGTATACAAGAGGAAACTTGGGCCTGATGGTAAGGTAATGACCTACAAGGCACTACTGGTCGTGAAAGGTTACACTCAAAGGCAAGGTGTTGACTATGATGAAACCTTCTCGCCAGTCGCAATGTTCAAGTCAATTAGAATCTTGTTAGCCATAGCCGCATGGTACGACTATGAGATATGGCAAATGGATGTGAAAACTGCGTTCCTTAATGGAAACATTAAGGAAGAGATCTATATGACGCAGCCTGAAGGTTTCACATCTGTGGGAAGTGAGCATAAGGTATGCAAACTTCAGATATCGATCTACGGTCTCAAACAAGCATCGAGGAGTTGGAACCTGAGATTCGATGAAACAATTAAGGAATTTGTTTTCATCAAGAATCCCGAGAAGCCATGTGTATATAAGAAGGTAGTTAAAAGCGCTATGACATTCCTCGTACTTTATGTTGATGACATTATACTCATTGGGAATGATGTAGGAATGCTGCAGTCAACTAAAGTATGGTTGTCTAGTAGATTCTCGATGAAGGACATGGGTGAAGCATACTATATTCTTGGAATACTGATCTATCGGGATAGATCGAAACGGATGCTCGGACTCACCCAAGCTACCTACATCGATACCATACTTAAGCGATTCTCTATGGAATATTCCAAGAGAGGACACCTACCTATGTGCCACGAGGTCACTCTGTCTAAGTCTATGTGTCCGAAGACTGATGAGGAGATAGAGAGTATGACACGTGTGCCATATGCCTCGGCAATAGGTAGTATTATGTATAGCATGATCTCGACTAGACCGGATGTCGCATATGCTCTGAGTGTCACGAGCCGCTACCAGGCCAACCCCGGCCAATTGCATTGGAAGGCTGTGAAGGATATTCTTAAGTACTTGCGAAGGACTAAGAATATGTTCATGGTCTATGGGGGTGGTAAACTGAAATTGGAAGGCTACACTGATTCTAGCTTCCAATGTGACGTGGATGATTCGAAGTCTACCTCTGGATTTGTATTCATGCTCAATGGTGGTGCTGTCTCTTGGAAGAGTTCCAAGCAAGACAACATCGCGGATTCAACCACTGAGGCTGAGTACATTACAGCATCAGCTGCTGCTAAGGAGGCGGTTTGGATAAGGAATTTCGTCCAAGAGTTGGGCGTCATTCCTGATGGAGTTGTTCCAATCCCGGTGTACTGCGACAACACGGGTGCCGTTGCGCAAGCAAAGGAGCCTAGGTCTCACCAAATATCCAAACATATACTGAGGAAATACAACATAATCCGGGATATTGTGGCTAGAGGTGACATAGCAGTTGACAGAGTCGCCTCTACGGACAACGTTGCTGATCCACTTACGAAGCCCTTGCCAGGACCGTTGTTTGAAAAACATCACGAAACAATGGGACTGCGTCTGATGAGTAGTTGGCTTTAGGGCAAGTGGGAGATTGTTAGAGTAGATGCCCAACTAGCCAACTTGTGGCGTGTGGGTTTATAGACTCTTGTATGAAACTATCTTTATATATGATATTCGCATTTATTCATGGCGTTCTTTATTTTCATTATGATTATAATGTTAACAATTGTGTTGGATAAAGACCTAGAATGCACCATAGTGTATGTTAGATATGATAGTGGGTATGACAGCTATCATGAAACACATCTAATAGTCACTGTGTATTCTGAACTCTTTCCTACTCGATTGGACCGTCAAAATGAGGATAAGGCCGTCCGAGCTCGAGACTAGCATCTGCGATGCGAAGTACCATCTTTCATTGGTAGGGAACATTGTGATGTTCTGAGCATGCAGATGGATAGTGACCTGGTGATCTATCGAACTACCCTCGTTCGGACTTTCCAAGTGGTTACCATTTGTCGAGTGGATAAGTCCGAGGTCTTGGTTGTACTGATTAGTCCTCACGACTCAAAACGTCATTGAGACTCTACATGATAGGCGTCTCACTTTGACTCGTTTGCCGACTCACTTGGGGTCATTAGGCGGTGGGATTGGGTGAGATCCGATGCATGTAGGATTCGATGCTTCGTTGTCAAGGATTCACCGCTCGCTTACATGCGTGGATATCCTATGCTAACTGAGGGAATAATAGTGTATAAATCTCTGGCCAGAGTACTAGAAGTGTTTTAGGTAAATGGGTTTACCTAGTTACACTTTCGATGTCACTATTCGATCTTCAAGATGTATGTATAGCTATCGGATCTCTAGCGACTCTCGATTTACCAATGGTCGTTGATCTGATCGGGATATATGTGTT
>KV006359.1:45564-65547 GCA_001598015.1 Dorcoceras hygrometricum
ATAAATCTCTGGCCAGAGTACTGGATGTGTTTTAGGTAAATGGGTTTACCTAGTTACACTTTCGATGTCACTATTCGATCTTCAAGATGTATGTATAGCTATCGGATCTCTAGCGACTCTCGATTTACCAATGGTCGTTGATCTGATCGGGATATATGTGTTGAAAGGACCGTACTGTACGCTAACCACGACCAACTGGTTCTTGCAGGCACTATCAGTGATACCTAGGTGATCATGGCGCGATGTTGCTAGGCGCTTTACCATGATCCTTTGGGCAAGTACGAAATTGTGATTTTGGAGCCGCAATGGTTGCGGGCCCACGGCTAGCTGTATCCGTCAATCATTGAGGGTCACACAAGTACTGGATTCATGATTCCCGCACGGAAACTGAACTCAATGTGTTGAGCATAAGAAGAGGATTTTAGGGAGTGCGACTTCCTAAAAGTCAACATGGGTCAAATTGTGATTTCCCGCTGTTGAGGGGCAAAACTGTTATTTTGGACTAAGTAATCTGGAAAATTGTTTTCGCATCATAATACTCAGTTTTGGAAACTGTGTAGACCGGTCCGATCAGATCGTCGATCGGAGTTATGATGAAATCAAGCTGATAGGGATGAACCAAATGTTCATACGTTGGACTGGGCCCGCCCCAGGTCCAATGGGCCGGTTCAAGCCCATCACACCTATACTTAGTCTTGAGCCTAGGGTTTCATAACACAATTCAACTCCCACAAACCCTAGACCTAAGTTGGCCTCCGCCCCCTCCTCTAAAGCCTCACGCCTGTGCCGCCTTGCGCCGACGTGTGCCGCCGCCTCTTGCCGTGATCGGACTTGTTCCGATCAGCTTGATGAGGAGTTTCCGTCCGTGCTGAATTCATCAGTACTTCTAGTGCAGGCAGACGAAGGTGTCTTGAATCCGGTCGTGGACCTGATTGACGCTCTACCGCCGCCTACATTTTGAAGTGCCGATTTCCTCGAGAAACTGGTCGGAGCAAGGCGCCTAGACTCCAGCAAGGTGACAATTTCTAACATCCTATGTATGATTTTGTTGATTTTATCGATGTATTGAACACTTCTCGGGGCTAAATTTGTTTTCCGCTGCGCCCTCGGGAAGTGGGATCCGGATCCGCCACCGTCTCCCAACACCATGTCTGTGGGGAGAGTACGCCCGAAGGTTTTCTTCTCTCCTTGCCTATGTTCCTCATGTGTATGGCCATGAGAGGGCGAAGAGGAACCGATTCTTGGAAGGGCTGAATGAAGATCTTTATTCTTTGGTATTGGCCAGTTCACCTACTAGCTATGCGGACGCGGTGGACAAGGCGATGGATATCGAGGAAGGATTGCGGAACCGCTCGGATTCAGCCACAAGCTATTCAAGGTACACGTCCCAATTTTCTAGGGACGCAACCTCCCCAAATTTTCTCCGTCATCCTAGCAGCCCCAGCAGTCAGCACAACAATCTGGACTCCACAGGTTTAGGCCTCGTGGCCATCAGTTTAAGAAAAGAAGCAGGGTTGTAGTTATTCTGGTTCGGGCAGTTCGAGTAGCAGTAGCAGCCCCAGGGCTATATTTTGTGGTCAACGTGGAGGCAAACATCCTTCGACGCAGTGTGTAGGGGTTCAGGGTGCTCGCAATAAGTGTGGGCAGTACTTGCATTTTGCGAGAGTGTGCCTTTTCGCTGGATCTCAGCACGCCGCTGCTCCATCGTAGGGTCATTCTTGTGGGTCATCTCGAGGTCGTTCTTTCCCTATTCAGCAGCAGAGGATAAGGGATGCTCAGTATAGGACGTTTCAGCATCCTGGTCCTTTGCGTTTTGGGCAGTCCTCCCAACCCCAGTTCTCAGGACCTCAACATGCCCAAGTGAATGCCATGACTAGGGAGCAAGCAGAGGTCACGCCAGGAGGAGTGATCGCAGGTACTTGTATTGTTTTTTATTTTCCTGCACGTGTGTAATTTGATACTGGAGCATCACATTCGTTTATAGATGATGCATTTGTGGTTGGGCATGGTTTTCATACCACCATATTGCGTGATATTGTTTCTGTTGCGACTCCTGTCGGTGCGAGCCTGTTCTCCCAAGAGATTTTGTTGAATGGCTTACTTGGATTGGCGAGAATGTGTTGGTAGCTAATTTGATCCGAATAGTGATGTGGGATTTCGATTGTATAGTGGAAATGGATGTGTTGTCTAGTTTTAGGGCCACCGTGGATTGTTTTCACAGTGTTGTGCATTTGCGGACCCAGTCTGCTGAGAAGTGGAATCTCTACGGCCACGATTCCCAATCGAAGATTCCGTTGATCTCTGCTATGGAGATTGTTTGGCCTATTGTCGATGCAAAATGTAGGGTTTATGATTTATGCTTTGTATGCATCCTCGAAGTCATGCATAGAGCTTAGTTACATCCCCGTTGCTCGTGATTTCCCTGATGTTCCCGAGGAAATTCCTGGTTTTCCTCCGAGGAGGGAGATCGACTTCAACATTGAGTTGGTGCCTGGTACAGCTCCTATTTCACGAACCCTGTATCGTTTGTCACCAGCTGAGCTGAGAGAGCTGACGGTTTAGCTTAGCGATTTGTTGGAGAAAGGCTTTATTAGGCCAAGCATGTCACCGTGGGGAGCTCATATTCTATTTGTCAAGAAGGATGGTTCGATGAGGATGTGCATCGACTTTCGGCAACTGAATAAGTCTACTGTGAATAATAAGTACCCTTTATCGAGGATCGATGATTTATTCGATCAGCTTCAAGGTTCAGCAGTGTATTCTAAGATTGATCTACGTTCAGGGTTTCATTAGTTGCGAATTTGAGAGGAAGATGTTGCGAAGACTGCGTTTCATATGAGATATGGTCACTACGATTGGTTATGCCTTTTGGTTTGACTAATGCTCCTGCAGTTTTCATGGCCTGATGAATAGAGTCTTTAGAGAGTTCATCGATCAGTTCGTGATTTTTTTCATCGATGACATTCTGGTTGACTTGAAGACTTCGATGCAACATAAAGAGCACTTGAGACTGGTCCTCCAAACACTTCGAGACTCGCAGTTGTACGCCAATTATCTAAGTGCGAGTTTTGGTTGGATAGAGTAGTGTCTCTGGGTCATGTCATTTCAGCTGAAGGATTATCTGTTGATCTCAATAGAGTAGAGACTGTAGTAAACTGGGAACGTCCCAACAACATTTCGGAGATTCGTAGCTTTTAGGGATTGGCTAGCTATTAATGACGCTTCATCGAGGGATTTTCTAGTATAGCTAAGCCTATGACTCAGTTGACCCAGAAGGACAAGAGATTCGTTTGGATGGAGGAATTCGTGAACAGCTTCCAACTGCTCAAAGAGAAGCTAACTACAGTGCCACTGTTAGCTTTACCTTCCGGTTCAGGAGGTTTTGTGGTATGTTCTGATGCTTTGCTCAGTGGATTGGGTTGTGTTTTGATGCAGCATGGTCGAGTCATCGCGTATGCTTCCCGTCAGTTGAAACCCCATGAGACTCGATACCCAATTCATGACTTGGGTTGGTGGCAGTTGTCTTTGGTTTGAAAATTTGGCGCCACTATCTCTATGGCGAACAGTTTGTGGTGTATGCCGACCACAAGAGTCTTCAGTATCTCTTTTCACAGTCCGATTTGGATATGAGGCAGTGTAGGTGGATGGAGCTGCTTAAGGATTTCGATTGCGAGATTCAGTATCAGCCTGGGAAAGTGAATGTAGTTGCTGATGCGCCTAGAAGAAAAGCTCGAGTGTCGATGCTTGCATCGCTCAATATCTCGAAGGTTCACGAGCATCTAAGAACTACTGATTGGCGTTTTTACCCAGGTGGTGACAATGTTGTGGTGTCATCTTTTCAAGTGGAACCACATTTCGTTTCAGATATTAGGTCAGCTCAGAGAATGAATCCGTATATCCATGAGTTGAAGTTGAAGACTCGAGCAGGACAGCTGGAGAATTATTCTGTCACATCTGATGGATGGTTGAGGTTTCGAGGGCGGTTGGTTGTGCCTAACTTGATTGATTTAAGGGAAACGATCTTAAGAGAAGCTCACTGTAGTCGTCATAGTGTCCATCCTGGTGCAAGGAAGATGTACCATACCTTAAAATCGCACTGGTGGGAAGGTTTAAAGAAATATGTTGCTGACTTTGTTGCTCGTTGTCTGAATTTTCAGAAAGTTAAGGCGGAAAAGATGAGACCTGGTGGACTATTGCAGAGTTTAGAGGTGCCCCAGTGGAATTTGGAGCATGTCGCTATGTATTTTGTGACCCATTTGCTTCTTTCCAGCCGTGGTTGTGATGCTATTTGGGTAGTAATTGACAAACTTTCGAAGTCAGCCCACTTTATTCCCTACAATATGACGATTTTATTGAAGAAAATGGCGAAACTGTATATCGATTTTGTAACTCTATTGCATGGAGTGCCGGTGTCCATAGTTTCAGATAGAGATCCAAGGTTCACTTCCATATTTTGGAAGAGTTTTCAAGTAGCTTTAGGCACCATATTGTCTATGAGTACATCCTATCATCCCGAAACCGATGTCCAATCTGATAGAACGATACTATTAGGATCAAGCGCTTACCACTAGGACAAAAGCTATAGCTGTTAGCCAAGGTGCAGCTTTATTTCCTTATAATCTGGCAGCGCATAGTGCACCTATTATGTTCATTAGGGTTGGGTTGTTAGGCCCATGAGTCAGGGGAGGTGCGTGTCTAACTGCTGGTGCTATCTCAATTCCCTTAGAGATCAGTCTTACCCTTTCCCTATCACCGGCCCTATCCCCAGCAGAGATATTATTACCCGTTAAGATCTTGCATCACACTTTTACATTCAGGTGTAGCTGGCAGGTATTTGTTATCGACTGATGGAATTTTTCGTACATTAAAAGCTATCATGTAACGATTTAAATGGCACCATTCGAATCGTTGTATGGTAGGAAGTGCAGATCGCCAAGTTTTTTGGGAAGAAATGGGGGAGAAGCAGTTGTCTTCTTCTAAATTTGTGCAGCATATGAGAGATCAAGTGGATCTGATTCGACAGCGTATGAAGGCTGGACAAGATCGCCAAGCTAGTTATGCAAACCGAAGGCGTAGGCCTTTAGAATTTCAGGTTGGTGATCGGGTGTTTTTGAAAGTTTCTCCCTTCATAAGTGTTACGAGATTTGGACACAAGGTAAAATTAGATCCTCATTATGTTGGACCTTATGAAATGGTGGAGAGGATCGGTCCTTTGTCTTATCGTTTGTTGTTGCCACCTGAACTATCCTCATTACACGATGTATTTCATGTGTCTATGCTGAGGAAGTATGAGCCAGATCCTTCACATGTGCTACAAACTGACGAGGTGGAGCTGGATCGAACTTTGAGTTATGTTGAGTATCCCTTGTAGATTTTGGACAGGAAGGAGAAACAGCTCAAGAATAAGACCATTCCTTTGGTGATGGTCCAATGGAGCAAGCATGGTAGGGAAGAAGCTACGTGGGAGTTATAAAAAAATCTTACGTCCCTCAGACCATGTGGTTTGTGGAATATCCACATTGGCATCATCTCCTTAAATAGAGGCTTCTGGAGCCAGAGAGGGTAGACTTGATATGATGCACAGAGCCCTGTGGTGCCTCGTAATCTCCTTAAGTTCCCGGCTTAAGAAGAGAATGACATATAGTCATAGTTCACAGAAGGCTCAGCTGGATTAAAGTTGGCCCGGTGCTCATCAACCCTCTTCTGGACTTATATCTCATAGAGTTTGTACATCAACATCGATCGTCGTTTCAAAAATTCACCCACTTGTCCTGTCTCAGCCAAAAATAGAAGCTGGTCTTCAATCATGGTCAGGTCCGCAAAGGACGAAACATCTTTGATTCTTACCGCTGTGCGGAAGTGCATCCATTCGGCATAGTCAGCCATTGTACTGGATACATCTTCCCACACGTTGTTGAGCACTAACTGACAATGCTCCTCTACCGGGTCAGGTGTGGCAATGACTTCCAACACACCTTTGCCCTTTGCTGCTGGGTCAATTTTTGGAAGGAAATCATACCAGGTGATCTCACGGATTTCAATAGGAGCATAGACACTCTTCCCCGTATAGATCATGGGTTTCTGAGCTGGTTGCGCAGGTCCAGACCTTACCACAACATCCCTGAATGGGTAGAAATCTCCTTCTCAATCTGGTTACTGCGCTCATCCTGCTCAATTCGTTCAACATTATCCACCCAATCCTCCATCTCTGTATTTTCTCCTTCACGACCTTCGGGACCGTCCTCAGCAGATTCTTGCTCGCCCTGAGCAACAGTAGACACATTTTCTTCATGACCCTCTTGGTCTGTTTCGGTTTCACACCCCATATTTGCTTCTTGATTATCAGCGTTGTAATCAGCACCATCAACCTGTTTTTCTTGTCTCGGAGCTGTCCCCTCATGCTCTTCTGGGCCATCAGCAATGAATTCATCACTAGTGCGTGTCTCCAATGCGGAAATAGTCTCCATGTGTACTTTTGGGTCCACCAGCTGTAGAAACCCTTTCACCTCCAGCTGGTATGACCAAGATTGGATTGTGTTGGGACTCTGCTTGATTGTACTAGGGGGCGGCACCTTCTTGGTTCTTTTCGTCCGATGCTTCCTGGTAATGACCACCAGCAGAACAGACACTGTAGCCTCTGAGTCAGAGGACTCGACCACCAGCTTTCGCTTTGCGCCACGTTCCTTCAGCCTCGCCAGCGGGCACGAATCATCGTCTGAGCTGGTCCCAGACTTAGACTTCGTAGGAGCTACTTGACTCCCAGCCTCCACTGGTTGCTGTTTATCCACCTTCTTCACCTGATTATTCTTCTTCTTCTCCACGTTTTTGTTTCTGCCTTCTTCTTTTTACTAACTGTTGTTCTTCTTTTCTACCTGTGTATCTACTTGAGTTTCCACGGGCTTGGTCATTTTATACTGTCCACCCTCAGTGCCACCTGCAATGTCTTCTGTTAGTTTGCTAGACTCACCAGCTGGTCTAACATCCAGATTTTTTTTGATATAGGTGTGAACTGATTTGTTGGTTAACACTATTTGAGGGTGCAACTTGACCAGCTCTCCAAGATCTGCTTGCACAAGATTCTGCAGCAGAACACTGATTTGAACAGCAAACCCCTGCGACTGACGGGTAGTATTGTTCACCATATAAACCAGAACCTGAAACAACACTTGAGCCCAATTTACTTTCAACCCAGCAGAGATTTCCACCATTAGATCAAACTTCTCACTCGTTACCATATCGAACGACCCAACCTTTGCACACAATGCCTTCGCCACAACGTGCATCAATCGAAACTCCATCTTCATCTCACTTTTCTTACTGGGTGCCTTGAATGGCACTTCAGACCCAGATAATCTGTTCCGCATCGCAACTACTGTTTCTTTCGGGATATTCAGAAATCCAACCATTCCCTCGGTTGGCAACCCAAAGGTTTCAGCAAAAAATTCTTTCGTCAGTTCCAATTTCGATTGGTGACGAAGCTAACCACAGTTCCTTCTATCAACCAAAACATTCTCATACACTGAACCAGTTGCGTTCATAAACCCTTTGAGCCCTATATTCTCCAATGTTTTGAACATACGCACCATACCAGAATGCTCCATAGCGAGCACAGACTCAAATTCGACTTGCAAAGCGTTAACAAAGAAGCAAGCGGCCATTTTTGATGATAAGGTGGTTTGGAATTTGGAATAAGTGAAGGATTGCACGAAGAATACAGTAAATTTGTTTGCAAGAAAGCTCGATTGCTCGAAAATTTTGCAAGCGTACTGTAAAAAGTAAAAACAAACTATTTATGTATGAACGGGGAGAGAGAAGGGTTTTTTACGTGTCATCATCATATTAAAAAGACATTTGAAATTCCAGAAAGATGACCGTGCAATTTAAATATGTTTTAGAATCAACCAATCTATACCGTTCAATTTCATATACCAGCACAGAAAAAAATAAGTCAAATACCGTGATAACATCTCGCTGTTTATGCCTCAAGCTGGATCAGACCAACGCGGTGCTAACCAGCTCGACGACAACCAGCGGACTCTTTAGTTATCTTTTTGAATCATATTGTTCGCCCTGAATTTATGCATGCAGAACACAATCATGACATATCCAGGAGACCAAATATGAAGTAAGTAAACTTATCGTCCGGCAGAGGCTTGGTGAATATATCAGCTACTTGCTGATCCGTGGACACATTCTCCATCGGAACGTCTTTCTTAAGTACGTGTCCTCGAGTGAAATGATGGCGTATGTCAATGAGCTTGGTTCTGGAATGCATCACGGGGTTTTGATTGATCGCGATTTCACTTGTGTCATCACAGAATATGGGTGCTTCCTGTGCATCGACGCCATAGTCACGGAGCTGTTGTTGAATCCATAGCATTTGAGCGCAACAGCTTCCAGCTGCAAGGTACTCTGCCTCAATGATGGATGTGGCTATCGATGTCTTTTCTTGCTAAACCAAGAAATTAATATGTCACCTAGAAATTGACAAGTCCCACTTGTGCTACGTCGATCAATATTATACCCTGCATAGTGTGCATCACTATAACCAATCAGATTTAAACTTGAGTCTTTGGGATACCAAAGACCCACGTTCTGCGTGCCTTTCAAATATTTAAAATTGCGTTTAAATGCCATGTAATGTGATTATTTTGGATCGGCTTGAAACCTGGCACACATACAAAACGAGAACATAATGACTGGTCTGCTTGTTGTGAGGTATAGTAGCGAACCAATCATCCCACGATGCATGGTTACCTCAACGGCAGATCCAGCTTCATCTTTATCCAGCTTGATGGAGGCACTCATCGGAGTGGCAGCTGCTGAGCATTTTTCCATAGCAGACTTCTTGAGAAGTTCTTTGGTGTACTTCGCTTGATTTATGAATATTCCATCCTCAAACTGCTTTACTTGTAATCCGAGGAAAAACGTCAGCTCCCCCATCATGCTCATCTTGAATTTATCTCCATAAGCTTGGAAAATTTTTCACAAAGCTTGAAATTAGTAGAGCCAAAGATAATATCATCAACATAAATCTGTACGAGCAAGACATGATCATTTTTGACAAATTTAAATAGTGTCTTGTCAATAGATAAAATGATAAAATCATGATCAATAAGAATTTGGACAGAGTATCATATCTAGCTCTGGGAGCTTGTTTCAGACCATACAATGCTTTATCAAGCTTATATACATATTATGGTCTGGTATGATCTACGAAACCAGGAAGTTGTGTAACATACACTTCCTTATTCAAGGTGCCATTTAAGAATGCATGTTTGACATCCATATGATAAACTTTAAAGTTCTTAAATGATGCATATGCAAGAAAGATTCTAATGGCTTATAATCTGACTATTGGCACAAAGATTCTTCGAAGTCTATCCCTTCCTCTTGTCTATAACCTTACACTACTAATCTAGCCTTATTTCGAACAACATTTCCATTTTCATCTAATTTGTTACTAAAAAACCATTTTGTTCCTATAATTTTTTGATCATTAGATCTAGGAACTAGATGCCATACATCGCTACGTTCGAATTGTCCTAGTTCTTCTTGCATTGCTTCTATCCAGCTTGGGTCTACTAAGGCTTCCTCTACTTTCTTAGGTTCAATATGTGAAATACATGCAGAATTAAAATATTCGTCTATCATCTGGCCTTGTGTCCTAAGTGGGGCAGTAGGGTTACCGATGACCAGTTCGGATGGATGATTTTTATTCCACCGAAGTGAAACGCCCTCACTCTCATAGTCCAACAAAATAAATGCGGAATTTTTGTTAATATTGAACTAGTAAAACTTTTAAATGAATATATTCATGTAAAATTTATAAAAATTCAAACTTATTAATATATGTTGTAAATAATATTTGAAGGATTCAAAATTTCCAAAATCCATATAATTCACCAACTCAATCTCGAAAAAATCATAACTCAAAAAGAACATCTTTTTACCAAGTAATAAATTTCAAACTTATTCATTAATAATATAATCCTTCAAATTATTTGTGGAAAACGCGAGGTCGTTGGGTCGGGTGCCTCGCTGGAATGTCGGTCGCTCAAAAGTCCTGTCCCTCGATCTCAGCCTCATCTGCACCAATCAAGCATAGTGCGTCTAAAGACTCAACAAGTACAAAACTTAGAAATAACGAATACTAAATAATACACGCACATGAAATTAAAATATTACTACTCAAAATAATTTTCTGATCTTAAATGCGCAAGGAAAAATCAGCTCAAATCTTTTACTTAAATCTCATGCAATAAAATTCAGCTCATAAATATAAAGTCTTTTCAGTGAATTCAGTTTTCTGACTGTGGTCCCTCACCTCATAGTTCGCTTGATCAAGCTATTGAATACCATGGTACTAGTTTGGTATGGCTCCCCAGTACTTATCTGGTTTCCATACACGTCAAATTTGGTATGTCTCCTCGGAATATCTCCCGACTCTCATACCCGTAATGTTGGTATGGCTCCTGAAACATCTTCCGACCCCATACCTCGTAGTTTGACATGGCTCCCGAGACGTCTCTCGACCTCATATCTCGTAATAGTACAACCACAATCAAGTCACATCATTCAAAACATTTTCTTTTATTCTCACTCTAACCTCAAAATAATCTAAAATCCTCAAAAATAATTTCCTTCTTTGCTTCATAAACTTTATTCTCATAAAATTTCTCATAAAATTCCAGCAATGATAGTTTAAAAATCACACATGCTAAAAATCATTTTCTATACGTTAATTTGTCACTAAAGTTGCCAAAAATATCATAAATAAAATAAATTCTAAAAATTCTGGAAAACTCTTAAAATATGCTTAAAACATCAAATAAATTTATCCACGAACTTTTTCAGCCCGGAAGACTCGAAATCTCAATTTTCACAAAATTGACCCGACGAGGCTCATTTCGAGTGACAAAATGGTAAAAATCATAAAAAATCCATTTTTTAACAAAATCACTCTATATGTTTTGACCCACGTCACCCTAACTCACCCTACTAGTCAATGGAAGAAAAAAGACTCAAAAATATTCAATATGTGACCAACCTGACGCTCGTAATGACACTGCTCACGAATGGAGACGAATCTAGCATAGACTGTGACCTTATCTAAAAACTCCCTGATTTTCTCCACTCCAGGACCCAACCAGCCCCTCTTACAACTCATGGACAACCCCTAGACTCCATCCTAACCCCTCTAGATCGAAACCTATGCCATGCTATACCTCTCCTTCCTCAAAACTCTAGTCGACGCATACAACCATATCTCACTTCCAGACTTGATCTAGGCTGCCAAGTTCATCAAAAAATTACGTTAACCATCAATATATGCATCAAATATAGATTTTAAACAACATAAATCCTTGAATCTACACACATGAATATCTATTACTTGAAGGATGCATCAAGAAATCATTTTGCACTTGCCTTCTCTTGGAGAATTTACAACAATTATTTCCAACCTTCAAGGGGAGGGAGAACACCAGGATTTGCTTCTGAAATTGCTTTGAAAAGGTTGAGAATCAATGGATAAGAAGAGGATGTAAGGAAGGGCAAGAAGGGGGTGGCGGTATTCAGAGGGGGCTAGGGTTCCTTCTCCTTTTTGTTTTTTTGAAAAAATGATTGTGTGTGTAAGTGAAGGAGGGAGGGGACGGCTGTTTCTAGGTTAAAATGAAGGCTTTCATTCTTTTGTTTTTTTTAAATTAGGGTATAAAGTTGTTAATTACTAAATAAAATTTTAATTAATTAAAAAAGTTGTTAGTTATCTAAATAAAATGATAGTCAACTAATAAAAATTCTACTCTTCTTTTATAATAATCAACTACATGAATTTCGTAATTCTCAAAAAAATTTCTAATATTTAAAAAGGATAAATAGACTTTTAAAATTATCACGATAAAAATATTCTAAAGCATAGGGAGGAATCTCAAAAATTTAATTTTATAAAAAAATCGTCTTTACCTTGGTGTCCCCGTCTTATTCTTTCCGGCTTCGAAACATATAAACTAAAAATCTGAAAAGAAACTATCATTAAAATATTCAAATAATGATTATGATAAAATCATTAAATAATATTATTATTAGCAATAGAAAGAAAAATACTAAGGCATGCGATTTTGGGTAGGAAAATTTCTAGGCGTCACAATACTCTCCTCTAACAAAAAAATTCCGTCCTCGAAATTTGAAAGTTTACCGAAAAGATCTGGGTAGCGCCCCTTGATATCATCCTCCACCTCTGTGAGAACTACAAATCTGTTAATTAAGATTTAGTGGTTAATCAGATTTTGAATTAAGATTTGTCACGGAAATCGTGATTTCTGGGTGCTCAGATTTATACGTAGAGTAATTAGCTGTGAGAAGTTGGTGATCGAGTGAGATCTATGTCGAATTTGGAGTTCAGTAGTTGCATTTTCCTATTGGGAAGTGATTCCAGTGGTATATCAGACTTGAGGTTCATCGCTGGGAGAAGATAGGCCAGCAGCGTTCTTGCGCGGGGTTTTGCGGGCATTCAGATGTTGTCAGTACTTGCGTGATCAGATGTCAACGCTAGTCAACGCAGCTGTGAGAGAATAGCGAGAGGCAGCTGTTCGCTTTAGCGCACTGGTGCGAGAAGATGCCATGTGTTGGTCAACACGTCTGAGTTGACCGCTGGTTGTTAACGCTATTCAGATGTCGCTAGAGGGAGAGATCTGTTGCAACTGTGGAAGCTCTGCAACATCGTTTTGATTAGTTGGTGCGACGTCGTTTGCTGTATGAGTTAGTAGAGTGTTTAGATGCCTGAATTGTATCAGTAGAGCCAGCAGAGGGAGAACGCTGGATTCAGCTTTGAGAGGACTTTTTCCTTAGCTTAAGCAGAGATCTGAATTGTTAGAACAGTAGCTTTAACTCGAGGATTATATACCAAGTGCTGCTCAACACTTAGCGTATTTTAGAACCCGACATTCCTTAACGTTTTCCTCCAGTGAACCCTCGATAATTAATGTTCATTCAAACACTTCTCCGATAGATTGCCGTTGATTTCTTTTATTGTTTGGAGCAAAACTGGTGGTGCTGAGCTCGCAGTGCTTAGGCCTATCGATTGATACCAGTTAGGAAGCCTGATTCGACGTCAGAGGAGAAGCGCGAAGAGTCTGTTCGTTCGAAGCTTTTCGAGAGATCTGACCCAAGCGTTCTTTGGTTCTTCTGGACTCTTGAGGTAGTTCCTGCTGTAGTTGTTGAGACCAGCGAGGAAGCCAATTGAGCAAATTGAAGTTTCCGTGCCTGTGTAAGATCTGTTGAGGTAGAATTTGAGGGCAGAGGTACGAGTTGAGCTTTTGTTAACAGCTTTGAGCATAAGCGTGTTAGTATTTTGAGGCATAATATAGGTGCTCTGTGATTTTGTGTTTACGTGAACAGCTTGATTGAATTGATATGCTCTTTTTACGAGATTTATGCATGTTGAAATCAGATTTGAATTTCTTGACACTCATGCATACACATTGAGCCTATGATCGATTGAGAACCTGAGATAGAGCCACGTTGTGACTGGCAGATAGATGTTTCGTGCCTGAAAGGTCCAACGCTATCATCGGAGTGGTGACCGACTGATTAGTTGTGTCTGAAGACCACCGAGCTGTGATGGCTGACGGGCCTGAAGATCACAGACCGATGATTTCCCCGATTGATACACTGTGCGGGTATAGAGGCTCGACAGAGATTACTGCCAGCTGATTAGCAGGCCTTGATGACATATTTATTTGACAGCCACATGCATACATGACTTAGAATACTGCATGTTTATGATTTGTTGTTATATTAGTTCTCTTCGTACTGAGGCTTGACCTCGTATTCTTTTTCCTGCTTTTGTGTTGTTTGGGTCTGTGTTGCCCATTTGCAGGATCATCAGGTAACCAAGCTGGACAGACTGGAACTTCAGCTGGTCGATCCCCATTTTCTTGAGTCCCAGTTATTTTGTTATGGATTGATCCATGGAATGCCCTGAGGTTATATGTATTTGGGGGATCGTTGTTGTATTGTATTTGTTACCTTTTGTGATTTGGATTTTGAGTCGAAACTTATTTTGATTATGATAGTTTGAATGGAGGTTTTATTGGATCAGGCCTAAAATTATTCGAAAAATTTTAAGCCCTATTTTATGCTTCCGCTATTATGTGCATATTTAAGTTGTTAATCCTTGTTGATTAGCACGGGGCCTGACAAACTCCCAAGTAACCTCTTCCTCGGAGTGGTTTATCCACTGGACCTTAACCATAGGAATAGTCTAGTTGCGTAGCTTCTGGTCCTGTCAGCCTAATATCCGAACGGCTCGCTCTTCAAAGGTCAATCGTGGCGTCAACAGTAGCGGCTCAAATTTCAACACATGTGAAGGATTTGGCACGTACCTCATGACACGCTTCATTGGAGCGACCTTCACGAAAACATGATCTCCCGCTGCAAACTCTAGGTCTCTCCTCCTCGAGTCGACATAGCTCTTCTGTCGACTCTGGGCAGTCCTCATCCTCTCCATGATCATCCTCACTATCTCTGTTGTTTGCTGGACTATCTCAGGCCCTAACTCCGCTTGCTTGCCTACCTCATCCCAATGGAGTGGTGATCTACACCTCCTCCCGTAGAGTGCCTCATAAGGTGCCATACCGATGGAAGCCTGGAAGCTGTTTTTGTAGGTGAACCCTACTAGAGGTAGTTTGCTTTCCCAACTTCCATGAAAGTCAATGGAACAAGCACGCAGTAAATCCTCTAGCGTCTGATTCACCCTCTATGTCTGCCCATCGGTATGGGGGTGAAATGTCTTGCTGAACTGTAACTTCGTCCTTAGCAAAGAATGAAGACTCCTCCAAAACGTTTATGTGATCTAGTATCTCTGTCTGATACAATAGAGACTGGGATCCCATGCAGTCTGACTATCTCTCGGATGTATAATTAATCATACTGAGTCATGGTAAATGTGGCCCTCACCGGTAGGAAATGCGCTGATTTTGTGAGTCGATCCACAATCACCCAAATAGCGTTCGAGCCTCTGACTGTTCTCGGCAATCCCACGATAAAATCCATCGAGATGTTCTCCCACTTACACTCAGGGAAAGGGAGTGGCTTCAACAACCCAGCTGGTCTCTGATGCACAGTCTTGACCTGCTGACAAGTCAAACATTCACATACAAAGTGATTTATGTCGTGCTTCATGCCCGGCCACCAATACAACTGCTGTAGATCCTGTAGATCCTTAAAACATTTTGGTGCTCCCGGGGAGAATAAGGTGATGTGTGACGTCAGCCTGCACTAGAAGGCCTGATGAGATCAGCACGGATCGGATTCTCCTCGAAAGTTGGCCGGACAAATTCCGGCGAGGGGCGGCGGCGGCGGCGCAAGGCGGCGGCGGCGCAAGGCGACGGCGGAGTGAGGTTGGAGGAGAGGTGGGGCGGCCGAAGCTTAGGAGCTAGGGTTAGGGTTTGTTATGTAATCAAGTTGTGTTATGATTAAGCCTAAGTCTACATTAAGTAGACTTAATGATGGACTTGGACCGGCCCAACGCGCCCGGGTCCAACGTATGAACATTCGGTTCATCCCTATCACCGTGACTTCATCATAACTCCGATCGCAGATCTGATCGGTCCGATCGACTCAGTTTCAAAACCTGAATACTATGATCTGAAAAACCATTTTTCAGAACCGTAGTGCAAAATGACCGTTTTGCCCCTCAACAGCGGGAAATCACGATTTGACCCCTGTTGACTTTTAGGAAGTCGCACTCCCCAAAATCCTCTTCCCATGCTCAACACATTGAGCTCAGTATCCATGCGGGAATCTCGAATCCAGTACTTGTTTGACCCTCAATGGTTCAGGGATACAGCTAGCCGTGGGCCCACAACCATTGTGGCTCCGGAATCACAATTCCGGACTTGCCCATCGGATCATGGTAAGAGCGTCTAGCAACATCGCCCCATGATCCCCTAGGTATCACTGATAATGCCTGCAAGAACCAGTTGGTCGTGGTTAGCGTACAGTACGGTCCTTTAAATCCATATATCCCGATCAGATCAACGACCATTGGTAAATCGAGAGTCGCTAAAGATCCGATATCTATGCATACATCTTGGAGATCGAATAGTGACATCGCGAGTGTAACTAGGTAAACCCATTTACCTAAAACACTTCTAGGACTCTGGCCAGAGATTTATACACTATTATCTCCTCAGATAGCATAGGATATCCACGCATGTCTGCGAGCGGTGAATCCTCGACAACGATGCATCGACTCCTACATGCATCGAGATCTCACCCAATCCCGCCGCCTGATGACCCCAAGTGAGTCGGCAAATGGGTCAAAGTGAGACGCCTATCATGTAGAGTGTCAATGATGTTTCGAGTCGTGAGGACTAATCAGTACAACCAAGACCTCGGACTTATCCACTCGACAAATGGTAACCACTTGGAAAGCCCGAACGAGGGTAGTTCGATAGATCACCAGGTCACTATCTATCTGCATGCTCAGAACATCACAATGTTCCCTACCAATGAAACATGGTACTTCGCATCGCAGATACTAGTCTCGAGCTCGAGCGGCCTTATCCTCATTTTGACGGCCCAATCGACTAGGAACTGATTCAGAATACACAGTGACTATTAGATGTGTTTCATGATAGCAGTCATACCCACTATCACATCTAACATACACTATAGTGCATTCTAGGTCTTTACTCAACGCAATTGTTAATCATCATACAACACATTGAAAGTAAAGAATGCCATAAATAAAATGCGAATATCATATATAAAGATTGTCATATACAAGAGTCTATAAACCCACACGCCACAAGTTGGCTAGTTGGGCATCTACTCTAACAATCTCCCACTTTCCCTAAAGCCAACTACTCATCAGACGTAGTCCCATTGTTTCGTGATGTTTTTCAAACAAGGGTCCTGGCAAGGGCTTCGTAAGTGGATCAACAACGTTGTCCGCAGGGGCGACTCTCTCAACTGCTATGTCACCTCTAGCCACAATATCCCGGATTATGTGGTATTTCCTCAGTATATGTTTGGATCTTTGGTGAGAACTAGGCTCCTTTGCTTGCGCAACGGCCCGTGTTGTGCAGTACACCGGGACTGGACCAACTCCATTAGGAATGACGCCCAACTCTTGGACGAAATTCCTTATCCAAACCGCCTCCTTAGTAGCAGCTGATGCTGCGATGTACTCAGCCTCAGTGGTTGAATCCACGATGGTGTCTTGCTTGGAACTCTTCCAAGAGACAGCACCACCATTGAGCATGAATACAAATCCAGAGGTTGACTTCGAACCATCCACGTCACACTGGAAACTAGAATCAGTGTAGCCTTCCAGTTTCAGTTCACCACCCCCATAGACCATGAACATATTCTTAGTCCTTCGTAAGTACTTAAGAATATCCTTCATAGCCTTCCAATGCAATTGGCCGGGGTTGTCCTGATAGCGGCTCGTGACACTCAGAGCATATGCGACATCCGATCTAGTGGAGATCATGCCATACATAATACTACCTATTGCCGAGGCATATGGCACACGTGTCATACTCTCTATCTCCTCATCAGTCTTTGGACACATTGTAACGCCCCAAAATCCATATGACCACATTTATGCATTTTACTAATCTTTTGGGCCAAATTGGCAATTTTAAATGTTATATGTCTGCTGATTTGTTGATATCAGCAAGTAAGATGCGCTGCGGCTGGTTCCAGCAGATGACTCCAAGGACCGATGCACGAGCTGGATTTTAAATCGATTGGAAAATTTTTTAAGGAGGTGAAATGCTTTCTTTAAGAGAAGGTTTGGTGTTTTACAAATTAAAATGATATGAAGGGAATTTTACTAAATTTTAAAGGTGTGTCATGCTTGATTTCACAAGTAGCTTGACACTAATCCCTTTCATATAAAAACCTGTTTTCAAAGTAAGATTTTCATCATTTGCAAAGAAATGTTTTAAAGTGTTCTTCAAAGAAATTTCAGAAGAGTTCGTGCGTTGCTCAAAGGGAGGATTTCTGCAGGAATTAGCTGTTGTCGTAAAGCTTTGTTTAAGGCAAGTAAAAGCTGATCCTTTGCTACACCATTTGAAGCATATATTGTGTTTTTATGGATCTGCTTGCCTGTATGTTATTGATATATTTAAAGTTCATGTTTGAAATGATTTAGACATGATAAGGAAAGAAATATGGGTTCGAAAATGATGTTTTAATGTTTATGATGCTTCCAGTATGTTTTCGAGAAAGTTATGAATGTTTTAAATGTACTGAGGATTCGAATTCATTTCAAGAAATGTTATGAATGTTCTTCTCGCAGTAGTTGTAATATCAAAATTTGATAACTGTGTAATCGGTAGTTGCTGGTTGAATCATTGTAAAGTATGGTTTGATAGGCAACGGCTGATGGCATAGTTGTTGTTTTGATATTACGAATGTCGAGTCATGTTCTAGCAGCTGTATCTACTTGTTAAGATTCAGCAGCTGCATTGTTATAATGTTTACGAATGTTCTTCTTTCTGTTGTAATATCGGGATTTAATGGTTGTGTAATCAGTAGTTGCTAGTTGAATCAGTATAAAGTCTGGTTTAATAGGCGACGGCTGGTAGCACAATTATTGTTTTGATATTACAATTGTCTTTTGTAAATTCCAGCAGATGCACTATTCACCAGCAGGTGCATTCCTATTAATTCAGCAGTTGCAATATCTATTTTTCCTGCGACTGGTTGACACGCTACGACATCGTTTCATTTAATTCATATCTTTCTAGTTGCGACTGGTTCTGTATGTTAGCGTTTTCTTATCTTGCGACTAGTTGTAGTGACTGGTTGTAGCGACTGGTTTAAGTACTAACGACATCGTTTCACTTTACATTTGTTTAAAAGACCTCGCGACTGGATTCTTGTCTTGCGACTGATTCCTATTCGTTGCGACTGGTACTGTTCATTCAGCTGGTATTAGTCTTGCGACTGGTACTATTTCCTTTGCGACTGGTTTTCTTTCAACCAGTTCCATTTTAACGATAAGTTTCCAGAGGTTGAATTCGATTCTCATAGAAGTTTTAAAAATGGGAAGCAAGTGTTTAAAATGATGGAACCCGATGATTTACAGAAATTTCAAGGAATATTTAAATAAAGGATTGTTAAGGAACAAAAGCTATTTTAGTTTATGACATAGATAGTTACGGTCACCCAATTGTAGAAGGGTGAGTAGTCGTCCAAGTGTCGGCTGCCCTTTCATATGAGCTATATGCTAAAACTGATATCGGGAGTCATTTTGATCAAAGTGCAAATTGGACCACATAGAACTTATATGCCATGATCAACTGAAAATGATATTGAAATTAATGAGAAGCTGGGCTATCATCCCCTGTTTCTGCCATTGAATGTTTACGAAAATGACATTGTTTATTGAAGTTCCTTAACATATGTATTGAACAGAGGTCTGCCTGCGTTTTATGAAATTGTTACTACTCAGGTTTTACTTGCTGAGCCTTTAGGCTCACTAGCTTTTAAAATGTTTACGAAAATTGTTTATTGAAGTTCCTTAACATATGTATTGAACAGATGTCTGCCTGTGTTTTATGAAATTGTTACTACTCAGGTTTTGTTTTATGAGCCTTTAGGCTCACTAGCTTTTAAAATGGTGCAGGTACGACAACTGGTGGAGGAACAGCAGGTGAAACTTGAAATCAGCAGATGGGTGGCGTTGTGTTTATCCAAGGCCTACGTTTTCCGTGTCTAAGTGTATCGTTTTGAATAGACTGTACTGTATTAGATCAGTAGCAACGGTTGTATATTTATTTAGAATAGCAGTTGTTGTGTTGTAATCGGCAATTATCAATACAAACTATTTTTCCGCAAATGTTTTTAGCAGCTAGCGCGCAAGTTAGGTATCAGCTGAGCTGCGAAATTGTCGTTTGTTTTGTTTCATTCAAGTTATAGGAAATACAGCCTATAGCAAATTATCATTTAGCCCTTCTTTTATTC
>KV006360.1:34673-58990 GCA_001598015.1 Dorcoceras hygrometricum
TCAGTTGGCATCGTCAATACAGGTGCTTCAATCAGCGCTTGCTTTAATTTGTCAAAACTGTTTTGACATTCAACTGTCCAGTTATATTTCACCTGCTTCCTTGTTAACGTAGTCAAGGGAACAGCAATCTTAGAGAATCCTTGGATAAATCGCCTATAATATCCAGCTAAACCCAAGAAACTCCTTATCTCTGCAACGTTCTTTGGTGCTGGCCAGTCGCGAACAGCTTCTACCTTGGCTGGGTCAACTTCTATTCCATCCTTAGAAATTATATGGCCTAAGAATGATACTTTCTCCATCCAGAAATCACATTTGCTAAATTTAACAAACAACTTCTTATCTTTCAAAATCTGAAGTACGATTCTTAAATGTTGGACGTGCTTCCTTCTGGTCTTAGAATACACTAAGATGTCATCAATGAATACAACTACAAACTGGTCCAGAAATGGTTGAAAGACCCTATTCATTAAATCCATAAAAGCCGATGAAGAATTCGTAAGTCCAAAAGGCATAACCAAAAATTCATAATGGCCATACCTAGTTCTAAAGGCTGTCTTATAAACATCAGCTGCCTTAATCTTTAATTGATGATATCCAGACCTCAAGTCGATCATAGAAAATACTACTGACCCTCTCAACTGGTCGAACAGATCTTCTATCCTAGGTAATGGATACTTATTCTTAATTGTCAACTTATTTAACTCTCTGTAATCTATACATAACCTCATACTCCCATACTTATTTTTAACAAATAAAACAAGGGCTCCCCAAGGGGAAGTACTTGGTCTTATAAACCCCTTTTCCAATAGATCTTGTATTTTTTCTTTCAATTCTTTAATTTCTGATGGAGCTAATCGATATGGTGGTCTAGATATTGGAGCAGCTCCTGGAATTAGATCAATTGAAAATTCTAACTCCCTGTCCGGTGGTAATCCCTGGATATCTTCTGGAAAAACCTCAGGGAATTCACTTGCTACTTCTACAGTTGACAGTTGGGGTCTATCAGTCGCTACTAAAGATGATATAACTCGGGGAACTTTATCAACATGTTTGGCTAAAAACTGAAATGACTTTCCTACTGGTGGTTAGTCTCGACTGTTCGTAGCTTAAAGTCAATTACTACCCCATACTTAGTTAGCCAATATATTCCCAAAATCATATCAAATTATGGCATCGGTAACACAATCAAATCAGCAGTAATCTGATGTCCTTGAAGTTTGAGTTCTAAAATTCTAAACAGTTCGTGCGATACCAGCTTCTCCCCTGATGGTACCGACACACAATAACCTATCATTACTTTCTCCGGCTGGATAGGCAGTTTCTTAACAAACTCAGCAGCAATAAATGAATGCGTAGCTCCTGAATCTATCAAAGCTAGAGAAGGAAATCCAGCTATCGAAATTTCACCTGTGACTACTGTCGAGTCTGGAAGAGCTTGTTCAGCTGTCATAACAAAAGCTCTGCTGGTCACCAGTTGCTTGAGCTTTGGACAATTTTTCAAAATATGTCCACGCATTCCACATTTATAGCAGACATTTTGTCCAAGTCTGCATTTCCCCAGATAATTCTTATGGCACATAGGACACTCTGTTCTATTATTACCAGCAGGAACAAAGCTTATAGGTTGAATTTGTAGAGGCTTTTGCTCCTGAGGCCTCTGCTGGTTCTTGTTCTGTTTCTTGAATGGGCTCTGATCCTTCTGCTGAAAGGCTTGTCTCTTTTGCTGCCTTTCCTCATCAAGATCCTTCCAATCCCTTTCAACTTGCAGGGCTCTATCCATTTCTTCTCTGTAAGTCCTTGGCACGGATAGCCTAACATTCATTTTGAACATAGGCTTCAATCCTTCAATGAAATGATTCAATTTCTCCTCTGGATCTCTTCCAATCAATGGCACAAGGTAGCACCCTCGTTCAAATATACGTGCATATTCTTGCACAGTTGAACTTCCTTGTTTAAGGGTCAAGAAATCCCTTTTCAACTCAGACCTTTTACCAGCTAGGAAGTATTGTTCAAAGAACATTTGCTTAAAATCTGCCCAAGTTAAGTTCAGTAGATCCACAGACAATTTGGCTCCTTCCCACCAAATCATCGCATCTTCCCTCAAAATGTAGATAGCGCACCTCGGCCTATCTAAATCAGACATTTGGAGATACTCGAAGATAACCTCAATGGATTTAATCCAGCTCTCTGCAACTAGTGGATCAGTAGTACCACTAAATTCCTTAGGTTTCTGTCGTCTGAACTTCTCCTGGGGATCATCATTACTAGGTCCCCTGCTACTGGAAGATTGGCCATTGCCTCTGTTATTTTGCTCTACCAGCAGTCTTGACAGTTGTGTGATATTAGCATTATTATCACTATCAGTTTCTTCTAAAGGAATACTTCTTCTAGTTCTTCCTCTTCCTGCCATTATATATTCTATAGCCCGTAATCCACCACATACATATATCAGAACATGCTAAATAATTTAAAGACAATGCTCTGAAAATAAACTCACAACTTAGAAGAACAGACGATGAACTTTGATCCAGCTGATGGTGCGTGTGTTTATCTCAGGAATGTTGCTCTGATACCATGTTGTGACACCCGAACCCAACGAGGCAACGTGATCGGGGTAAATAAAATTTTCGAAACAAAATAAGGACTGAAAGATACTTTGTTATAAGCTGTATTCCTTATAACTTCAAAAGAAATAGAAACTCAAAGACAAAACTATCAAACACTTAATTGTGCGCCAACAGCTGAAACTTATTTGCGGAAAAACAGAGTATATTATATAACTTTGCAATCGCGATTTACAACAGCTGCTATTCTATGTAAATACACAACCGTTGCAACTGATCTAATACAGTACATTCTAAATCAAAACAATACAACTAAGACACGGAAAAACGTAGGCCTTGGATAAACACAACACCACTCAGCAGCTGTATTTCAAGTTTCACCTTCTGTTCGTTCTCCAGCTGTCGCACCTGCACCATTTTAAAAGCTAGTGAGCCTAAAGGCTCAGCAAGTAAAACCTGAATAATAACAATTTCATAAAACGCAGGAAGACATCTGAACGTACATAAACATTTCATAAACAATTCTTTCGTAATCTTAGAGACATGGGATAATAGCCCAGCTCTTAACATCAATTTCTTTTCTTTAGATTATGGCATATAAGCTCCTCATGGTCCGTGTTGCACTTTGATCAAAATGACTTCCGATATCAGTTTTAGCATATAGCTCATATGAAAGGGCAGTCAACTTCTAGACAACTGCTCACCCTTCTCCTTGGTGACCGTCAACTATCTATGCCACAATCTTAAAATAAACTTTATTCCATTAACATCCTTTCGTAAAACTTTCTTTCTTAAATCCTCGGTTCCATCACTAACAATTTACATAAAACGACAGGAAGACATACTGAACGTACATAAACATTTCATAACAATTCTTCGTAATCTTAGAGACATGGGATAATAGCCCAGCTCTTAACATCAATTTCTTTTCTTTAGATTATGGCATATAAGCTCCTCATGGTCCGTGTTGCACTTTGATCAAAATGACTTCCGATATCAGTTTTAGCATATAGCTCATATGAAAGGGCAGTCAACTTCTAGACAACTGCTCACCCTTCTCCTTGGTGACCGTCAACTATCTATGCCACAATCTTAAAATAAACTTTATTCCATTAACATCCTTTCGTAAAACTTTCTTTCTTAAAATCCTCGGGTTCCATCATTTAAAACTCTCGCTTCCCATTTTTAAAACTTTACTGAGTATCGAATTCGAACTTTGAAATCGTAACAATGGAAAGAAACCAGTCGCAATGCAGGGACCAGTCACAGGAATACAACCAGCTGCAACAAAACCAGCTGCAAGACCTTTTACTAAATCAATGTATTAAATGAAACGATGTCGTTGAAGTAAGTAACAGATAGGATGACGTAAGACTATCTGCTGATATTTTATAACTTAAATAAACGACTTCGTTAGCGAAAGAATCAGTCGTAAGGAAAATCGCTAACTTAAATGAAACCAGTCGTGACTTTGGAATGAATATACTAACTAAAACAATTTCGTTTGCAAAGAAACCAGATGTCAATAAAATTAGGTTGGTCAACGCAAATGCTAATAACCAAATGCTGATTATAAACAGTACAACTACTGAATACAACAGTAGAATGCAACTGCTGAATATGAACAGTGCAACTGCTGAATACAACGAAAACAACGCAACTGCTGAATTTTACGAAAACAACGCAAGTGCTGAATTTTACGAAAACAAAGCAACTGCTGAATTTTGACTCGATAAATGTAATATCAAAACAACAACTATGCTATCAACCGTTGCACATCAAACCATACTTTATAATGATTCAACTAGCAACTACCGATTACACAGTTATCAAATTTCGATATTACAACTACTGAATGAAGAACATTCATAATCGTTTTGAGAATAAACTCAAATCCTCTGTGTTTTTAACATCAAAATCTTTCTGGAAAACATTTTGGAAGCATCATAAACATCAAAACATCATTTCCGAACCCATCTTCTTTCTTTTGAACTTGTATAAAATCATTTTAAACATAAACTTCAACATACTTTAAACATACAGGCAAGCAGATCCATAAAAACAACAATATATGCTTCAAATGGTGTAGCAAAGGATCAGCTTTTACTTGCCTTTAACAAAGCTTTGCGATAGCAACCGATTCCTGCCAGAATTCCTCTCCTTAAACAACACACGAACTTCTCTGGATATATTTTGAAGAACACCTCAAGATTTTTCTTTGCAAAATGATAAAGATCTTATTTTGAAAACAGGTTTTTATATGAAAGGGATTAGTGGCAAGCTACTTGTGAAATCAAGCATGACACACTTATAAAATTTAGAAAAATTCCCTTCATATCATTTTAATTTGTAAAACACCAAACCTTTTTCAAAAGAAATCATTTGTCCTCCTTAAAATATTTTTCAATCGATTTAAAATCAGCTCGTGCATCGCTCTTTTGAGTCATCTGCTGGTACCAGCCGCAGCGCATCTTACTTTCTAAAATCAATAAATCAGCAAATACATAACATTTAAAATTGCCAATTTGGCCCATGAAATCAATAAAATGCATAAATGTGGTCCTATGGATTTTGGGGGGTTACAGTTGTGTTTTTGTATGTGTGCATGACAATAAGTGGGGCAGGATCGAGTTAAAGACAACTATGATAGATCGAGATGATGATTAAAACGTGGTGACTCGGGTTTTAGCAAAAGTTTTGTAATATATGAAGTTGTCAAAAATGTTTGAACACAAGAAACCATGTATAGGTTTTCTACTCGTTGAGTACTAGTTTATGTTTGAGACTTCATGTATCCTAAATAATGAGTTGAAGTTAAATGCATGTTTAGATTGTGTTTGCTGTTGTTTACCTCTTATAGATGCATTATGAGTTGAATGAAAGAGTTATACAACATTAAACTTCTTTTGATAGCAAGGAGATCAAGTTGAGAAAACTTTCGGATCATGTAAGCGCACCCGCGCCTTATATATATTAAAAAAAATTGTATCTTCTTTTTCTTCTTGCTTAAATTAGATGAATAAAACTGTGATTAATATTTATTCCTCCCTTAAGATAAGATTAGCAACCCGGAGTCCCCACAGTCGTTGATTAACTACTTGTTTTTTACCTGTTGTGTTTTTGAGTTTTGATTTAAACTCCGTATTTTGATTATGAACTTATTTTGAATGATAAATTGAATCAGGCCCAAATTAGAAAATTTTAAGCCCTCGTTTTGTTGCTTCCGCTTAATTGTGTATTTATCTATGTATTAGCGCACCGGGCCTGACATCCTTCCTGTCCAGAATCTGCACTGGATACTCAACATAGCTCAAAGTTTGATCTAGCTCAACTTCATCGGTCCTTAGCACATGGGAAGGATCTGACTCATATTTCCTCAACATTGACACATGAAATACGTCATGTATCATTTCTAACTCAGAACGAAACTGCAAACGATACACCAATGATCCAATCCTTTCGATAATATCCAATGGTCCAATGAATCTTGGAGCTAACTTACCCTTGAGCCAAAATCTCATCACTCTCTTGAAATAAGAAACTCGCAAAAACACTCGATCGTAAACTTGAAACTCTAGAGGCCTACACCTCTTGTTAGCATAGCTATCTTGATGATCTTTGGCAGCCTTCATCCTACTCCGAATTTGCTCAATCTGATCGTTCATATGCTACAGTTGCTTCTCTCAAACTTCTTCCCAGCAAATCGACGACCTGCACTTTCTACAATACAAGGCCTCGAATGGTGCCATCCCGATAGTTACTTCGTAGTTGTTATTATATGAAAACTCCAGCAGGGATAAAGAATCCTGCCAACGACCACTAAAATCCATCACAACCACTTGCAGCATATCCTCCAAAGTCTGTATGGTTCTCTCGGATTGGCCATCTGTTTGAGGGTGATACGCGGTACTCATAGCCAATTTCGAACCCATTGCTGCTTGAAAACTCCACCAAAATCTAGAAGTAAATCTAGTATCTCTATCACACACTATCGATATCGTCACTCCATGCAATCTAACCACATGATCAAATGCACAGTCTCGCCATTTTCTTCATAGAACACCTTACGTCATAGGGAATTAAGTGGGCTGACTTAGAAAGTCTCTCAATCACCACCCAAATCACATCACATCCCCTGCTCGAACGAGGTCATTGGGTCACAAAATCCATAGAAACTTGCTCCCAATTCCACTGAGGAACATATAAACTTTGCAGCAATCCTCCAGGTCTCATTCTTTCGACCTTGACCTGTTGGCAATTCAAACATCGTGCTTCAAATCCATAAATACCATTCTTCATAAATTCCCACCAATAGTGAGATCTCAAGGCATGATACATCTTCTTCTCGCCTGGATGCGCATTGTAATGACGATAATGGGCCTCGTTCAAGATAGTTTCCTTCAGTTCTATCAAATTTGGAACCACCAATCTACCACGATATATCAGACATCCATCAGGAGCAACAGTATAATCATCCGACTGACTATCCTGGGCTTTCATCCTTAGCTCATAGATGTGGGGGTCAGTCCTCTGTGCGGCCCTAATGTCTGCTACAATCTTTGGTTCAACCTGAAAATAAGAAACTACAAAGTACTCGTCATACGGCTGAAAACACCATCCTGAAGTCCCCAAATGCTCATGGAATTTCCATATATTCAACGACGTTTACATCGTTGGCTGAGCTTTCCTACTCAATACATCTACCACTAAGTTCATTGGCCTAGGCTGATACTGAATCTCACAGTCAAAATCCTTGAGTAATTCCATCCAATGACGCTGCCTCATGTTCAAGTCGGACTGAGTTAAGATATACTTCAAGCTCTTGTGGTCGGTGTACACCACAAATTGCTCACCATACAGATAGTGGCGCCAAATGTTCAAGGCAAAAACGATGGCTGCCAACTCCAAATAATGATCGAGATATCTGGTCGCATGGGGTTTCAACTGTCGAGACGCATAAGCTATCACTCGTCCGTTCTACATCAGCACACAACCCAAACCACTCAGAGAAGCATCGGAGCATACTACATAACTTGCAGTACCCGAAGGTAAAGCCAACACAGGAGCAGTAGTCAACTTCTCCTTAAGCAAAAGAAAACTAGACTCACACTCGTCTTTCCGGATAAATCTCCTATCTTTCTAGGTCAACTGCATGATCGGCCTGGCTATTTAAGAAAATCCCTCGATGAATGCCTATAATAGCCAGCAAAACCCAAGAAACTACGGATCTCAGAAACATTCCTAGGTCGCTCCCATTCAATAACAACCTCAACCTTACTAGGATCCATCGAAATACCCTGTGAAGAAATGACATGACCCAAAAATATCACTTGATCCAACCAAAATTCACACTTCCTGAACTTTGCATACAACTTCGAGTCTCTTAAAGTCTACAACACTAATCTCAAATGCTCCTTATGTCGTCAATGAAGACAATTACAAAGCGATCAATATGCTCACTCAAGACGCAATTCATCAAATTCATGAAGACAGCAGGGGTATTCATCAATCCAAACGGCATCACAAGGAATTCATAACGCCCATATCTAGTCCGAAACGCCGTCTTAGTTACATCAGCGTGTCTAATCCACATCTGGTGATACCCACATCGCATATCAATCTTAGTGTATACTGTTGATCCCTGCAGCTGATCAAACAGATCATCAATCCTCGATAGTGGGTACTTATTGTTTATCGTTGCTTTGGTCAGTTGCCGAAAGTCCACACACATTCTCATAGATCCATCTTTCTTCTTCTTAAAGAGGATCGGAGATCCCCAAGGCAAGTGCTCGGCCTAATTAAGCCCTTCTCTAAAATATCACGCAACTAGTCCTTAAATTCCCTCGCTAAGCTGACACCAACCGATATTGAGCTATAGAAATCGAGGCAGTCCCTGGCACCAAATCAATGCTAAAATCGATCTCCCTTCTCGGAGGAAAACCAGGAATCTCATCTGAAAAACATCTGGGAACTCTCAATCAATCAGGATATCGCCCAATTCCAGTCGCTGTTCCGAGGTTACATCCAGGGCATAACTCATGAACCCTGAGTTTTCCAATGATAACAGACTAAACATCTCCATGGCTGACACCGATGGAATCTTAGACCGTGAATCTGCACCGTAAAAATCTCACTTCTCACCGGATTTTGGTCTAAACCTCACCACACTTTGGAAACAATCAACCTTAGCTCTATAACTAGGCAACACATCCATACCCAAGATACAGTAAAAGTCTTTAATTTCCAAAGATTAAACTCGTCACAAGAACATTCTGATCAAATCTGATCACGCAATCCAACACCACCTCACGAGACAATAAACCCACACCGAAAAGAGTAGAAATCTTAGAGTTAGGTGCCCTTCGAGCCAAGTGTTGTCCAAGGGATCATGTAATAACTCTGCGTATGACAATATTTATTATAATAATACTTGAAATTGTTTATCTGACACATATTATCTATATACCCTTGCTTATACATTGATAAAATCCTCGAATATACAAATAGTATAAATAATATGAGATGGTCGTGAGACGACTATCATTAAACTCATATTGGGAATACTCTGTATTCTAAACGGTTCCTAGTCGATTCAGCCACCGCTAAGAAGGATAAGGCTGTTTGAGCTACAGACTAGTATTTGCGATGTGAGTATCATGTTTCATTGGTAAAGGACATGGGGATGTCCAATCATGCAAATAAGTACGCCTTGTAGAGTGCACCGAACAACCCTCCCATAGGATTTTCCAAGTGGTTCTTATTTTTCGAGTGGAAACTCCTAGTTTATGGTTGTACACCATTAGTCTTTATGACCCGGGACAACATTGAGACTCTATGTGCTAGCGCTACACTTTGCCTTGTTTACTGACTCCTCTGGACTCATTAAGTGGCAAGATTGGGTGCAGTGTCGAAACATATAGGAGTAGATGCATTGTAGTTGGAGATTCACCACTTACCTACGGGTTTGGATATCCTATGTGACCTCGTGTATTTGCAGTAAGGAAATATCTGATTAGAGTGAGGTGGTAATTAAGAAAGGAGTTTCTTTAATTACACCTGTGATTCAACAGTACATGACACATGTTATCGGTTCTGTGACAACTCTAGATATACCAATAATTGTCGAATCGGTCGGGATATATGAGTTGAAGGTACCGTACTGTACACTAGCCATAATTGAATGGTTGTTGCAGGGACTATCATTTGATACCTAGGGATTCATGTAAGCGATGCTGTTAGGAGTTTAATAGGACTGGTTGGGTACTATCAGAATTTGATTCTGACATTCTTATGATCAAGGGTGATTGATAAGAACGGAGCTGAATAGGGTACGCTCATATAAATACATGTTAGTCCAAATCACATGGAGATGTGAACCCACTGCTAGTTGTATCATTGAACCATATATTGTCACACAAACACTGGTTTTCAGATCCCGGTGAGAAGAAAATTTTTTCAAAGGGTTGAGCAACTTATAAAAGGAGTTTATGGGGATGTAAATTTTAATTTGTGAAATTGTTTCAAAAATTAAAATATATATGGCTATATTATTAGTTTTGGAATGGTGATTTTCGAAACCTAATATCATGAATTTAATTAAATTAATTCAAGTGTTGAATTAACATTACACTAGTGGGCCTTGTAGAGCCCAAATAATTAAAGGATCAATAATTCTTTTACTAGTGGGCTTGAAGGTGTTTAGGTGAGATCTAATTAAGTTCATGGTCCTATATTGTATAATATAGTCCAACTATACATACAATACACATGCAAGAGGGAGATGAAAGGTTGGAGTCAACTTTCACAATATACAAGGCATGTGTTTCCTTGGATAGTGTAACTTTTGGATTGACTCAAAAGTTTTGTCTCTCTCTCCCCTCCTCATGCACGTCCCTTTTCTCCATATTTCAAACAATTTTTTACGTGATTTGAGTTTTAAAACTTGTGCTTCTCATAGAACAACACCCTCAATATTCCAGTGCATATTTTTGGTGGAACTATCTTGCTAGTAGTGGACCTAATTTTGGAGTGGAGTCCATTTGAGCAAGGTGTGCTCTTGGAAGCTTGTAGAATGTTGTCTTCACTGGCAGAAAATGTGCCGACTTGGTGAGTCGGATCCACAATCACCCATATAGAATTCGATCCCTTAATGGTCCTCGGAAATCCCACTACAAAGTCCATCAAAATGTTCACCCACTTCCACTCTGAAATTGGGAGGGTTCTCAGAAGTCCAGTGGGTCTCTGATGTTTTGTCTTGACCTACTGGCAAGTCAAACATTCAGAAACAAAATGACTGATGTCGCGCTTCATTCTCGGCCAACAACTGAACATCTTTGTGCTCCCTTGGTGAACCGAGTAAGGTGAGGCGTGAGCCTCCATCATAATCAGCTCTCTCGGTGTATCGCCTGAAGGAACCCAAAATAGTCCTCTAAACTTCACAATCCGTCGTCCATGGTGTAGAGTCCACTGTCTTTCTCCTCACCTCTCAACCTCCACTTTTGCAACTGCTCATCACTACCATGGCTATCGCGAATGCCACCTAGTAGAGTAGATTGTACAGTCACCAAAAGCTCTCCCTGCAATATAAACCTCTTGTCAAAAACTCTGGATCTCTCCCTGCAATATAAACCTCTTGTCACTGACGTAATCTTTCACCAACTCGAGCCATATCCTATGTCTCATGTTCAACTCCTTCTGCGTAGTACTTCAGACTCTTGTGGTTGGTGAATATCTTGCACTTCTCCCCATACAGATAATTCATCCAATTCTTGAGTTCAAAAACAAATACTGCCAGCTCCAGATCATGCGTCGGGTAATATCTCTCGTGCCATTTCAGTTTTCTAGAGGCGTAAGATATAACCCTGTCATTGTGCATCAATACTGCACCTAGGCCTAGCTTAGATGCATCGGTGTGGATCAGGAAATCACCTTGCCCTGATGGCATAGCCAAGACAGCTCTGATATGAGGGCTTGCTTCAAAGTATTGAAGCTGTGCTGGCACTCCAGGATCCATACATACTGGCATTCTTCTTTGTTAGGCACTCAATGGCACTACAATGGAGGAAAAGCCCTTAATGAACTTCCGATAATATCCTACCAATCCTAGAAAATTGCGGATCCCAGATGCATTATTTGGCACTACCCACTCTCTAATTTCCTCCACCTTATATGGATCAACTTTTACTCCTCTGCTAGAAATGATGTGACCAAGGAATGTCACTCTCTCCAACCAGAATTCACACTTGCTGAATTTTTCATATAGCTTCCTCTATCTCAGCACTCCTAAAACCGTCCATGGATGCTGGCTGTGCTCCTCCTTGCTCCTCAAAAAAATGATAATGTCATCAATGAAGACGATGAAAAACTGAGGTACGACTGAAATACTTTGTTCATGAGATCCATGAAGACCGCTAGCGCATTAGCCAATCCGAAGGACATCACCAAGAACTCGTAGTGGCCATACCGAGTCCTGAACGTCGTCTTATGCACATTGAATTCTCTCACCTTCAGCTGGTGGTAGCCAGAGCGAAGATCTATCTTGAAAAATATCTCTCGCAACTGATAAAAGAGATCCTCCACTCGAGGCAAAGGGTACCTATTCTTGACAGTCACTGCATTCAACTCACTATAATCAATGCAGAGTCTTATTATTCCATCCTTCTTCTTCACAAAAAGCATAGGGGCGCCCCATGTAGAAACACAAGGGCAGATGAACCCCTTGTATAGTAGCTCCTGAATCTGCTCCTTCAATTTTTTCATCTCGGTAATAGGAACACGATAAGATGTCTTAGAGATTGGCACAGTACCTGCCAGCAACTCAATAGAAAACTCTACCTCTCGCTCCAATGGAACTCCAAAAATTTCCTCGGGGAAAACATCAACGCACTCTCGCACTACATCCACGTCTGACAACAACGGGCTCTCTAGTAAGGTAGTCACCGTAATGCTGTCTAAGAATTACGGACACCATTATCAGTGAGCTTCCTCTCCTACATCACATATACTCTCCCTATAGCAGGCTGCTTCAACTGCGGGCACTGGAAAGGCAAGTGCCCCGGATGTTTTCACTTGAAACAGACTCCGGCTCCAATTAGGCACTTCTCGGAATGCTAGCGTCCACAAGATGGGCAATTGGGTTTGTCCACTGGGATCCCATGCTTTGGAGCCTATTGATTCTATGGTCTCCCAGATGTAGCGGGATTCGTCGCTATCCTTGCTGACCCCCAATAAATATGAGCATTACAAGCAAGCATAAATAAGTATCTTCTCAAATGAATATATATGAAACTTGGCCTTGATGCCTCGGGGATCCTGAAAACGGCCTCTTGGCCTGTGGTTTTTGATGAGGTTGAGGCTAGAAAGGTCTCTTCCTCTGCCACTATACTCTTATATCCTTCAGTGTCTACTCTGACCTGAAGGCCCTCTTCAACACAGCGGCATAGTCTATAGGGTCCGCCATCAATACGTCTCTGCGGATAGTATGGCTCAAACCATCTAATAAATGCTGAAATTTCTCTATAGGGTCATTGGCTATGAGAGTCGAGAAGTGGCAGCCTCTATCGAACTTCTTGATGTATTAAGCCATCGTCGTGTCTCCCTGCCGAAGATTCATAAACTCCCGCTTCAATTTCTTGCACATCTGGGGTGAAAATACTTGTCATAAAAGATTTTCTTGAATCCGACCCAGTCGAGAGTCTCAATATCAACCATCTTCTCTGATCCTTCCCACCAAAGAACAGCATCCTATTTCAGCAGGAAGATATCACATCTAACTCTGGCAGCATCTGCCAGCCCATATACCGGAAAATGGTCTCTAGAGATCTTACCCACTCCTCGGCAATGAACGGATCAGTAGATCCCATGAACTCAGGAGGCCCCAACTTTCTAAACTTCTCGTATGGAAGCTCCATCTTCCCGGCCTGCGAGGTACCAACATTCTACCTCAAAATCTGTGCAAGTCCGCCAAGACCTGCTCGGTGGAACTTGGGGGTGATGGAGTGACCTCGCGTCTGGGAGGCATCTGGGAGGTATAACTATTAGTTTAGGTGCCCAGCTAGCCAACTGTTGGTAGTGGGCTTTTCTCGACTCTATTGTAAGAATGATCTTTATCCATATAATTTACATTGACATGGCATTATTTATCTTCGCTTTTAGTCCATAAAATTTTTGGATAAACACCTTGAATGCACTATAATGTATTTTAGATGTGATAGTGGATTTGATGGCTATCATGAAACATATCTAATAGTCACTGTGTTCTAATCGATTTCCTAGTCGATTGGGCCGTCCGCAAGAGTATAAGGATTGCCCAAGCTTGAGACTAGCATCTACGATGCAAAGTACCACGTTTCATTGGTAGGGAACATAGAGATGTTCTGAGCATGCAGATGGATAGTGACCTAGTAATCTATCGAACTACCCTCGTTCGGACTTTTCAAGTGGTTATCATTTGTCGAGTGGATTAAGTCCGAGGTCTTGGTTGTACAGATTAGTCCTCATTACTCAAAACATCATTGAGACTCAACATGTTAGTCTCCTCACTTTGACTCGTTTAACGACTGCATGAGTGTCATCAGGTGGCGAGGTTAGGTGAGGTCACAACGCATGTAGGATTCGATGCTTTGTCTTCGAGGATTCACTACTTGCCTTTGTGCGTGGATATCCTGTGCTAGATGAGGATATAATAGTGTGACAAATTTCTGGCGAGAGTACTAGATGTGCTTTAGGAAAATTGGTTTACCTAGTAGCGCATTTGATGTCACTATTTGATTTGCAAGAAGTATGCATGACTGTCGAATCTCTAGTAACTCTCGATTTACCAATGGTCGCTGATTCGATCGGGATATTTGAGATGAAAGAATCGTACTGTATGCTAAATATGACCAACTGGTTCTTGCAGGCACTATTATTTATACCTAAGGGATCATGGGACGATGTTGCTAGACTCTTTGCCATGGTCCGATGGGTAAGTCCAAAAATGTGTTTTCAGAGTCACAACAAGTTTTGTGCCCATAGCTAGTTGTATCCCTGAACCGTTGATGGTCACAAAAGTACTGGTTTCTCAATTCCCATACGAAATGGTACTTAAATTGTTGAGTATAATAGGAGGAAGGTTGGGAGTGTGACTTCCAAAATTAGTTAAGGGAATAGGACTTCCATATTTAGCTAATAGGAGTAAACCTGCCATAAACAGATTTACTGCTCCAAAAATTTGATTTTACATCATAATGATAAGTTTTGTAAACTGATCACATCGGTGATATGTAATCATCGATCGAGATTATGATGAGACCACAATCGAGGGAGTCAAAACGAATATTTCCTGTTTGACTTGAACCGAATGTTCCCTGTTTGACTTGAACCGAATGTTCACAGTTTGAGTTGAACCAAATTTTCACTGTTTGAGTTGAATGGAATGTTCATTGTTTGAGTTGAATCGAATGTTCTCCATTTTGTCTAACTCAAACTCTGTCCCTATACCTATAAATATGGCAATGAGGAGACATAGTCATCAACCCCATTGATTATTGATTCATAACTCTCATCTCCCCTCCTCTCCACTCTCGGCCTCCTCCCGCCACCGTCGCATCCTTTGCTATCCGATGTCTCCGTCGCCGCCGCCTGCCGCCGTTGTCTCCGCCCACCACCGGGACCCCATTTACGAATTTCTTGCCAAGAAGATTCAATTCATGACAATTCATTGTGCTTTCTAGTTCAAGGAAGCGAAGGAATTTGGAAACCGGTCGTGGACTGGATAAGGTGAACAATCGGAGATTCAACCGTTGAAGTTCTATTGCCGCGTAAAACCGGAATAGTCGGAGTTAGGTGCGAAGTCGCCAAAGATAAATATATCTAAACATACTATGCATGTTATATTTTGTTTTATTCGCGTATGAGCGTTCCCGGGCACAAAAATCTTTAAAACTTCCGCTGCGCCCCGGGAGCGTAATCCAGATCCATCACTGCGCCAATAATAACAACCAATTTTGCTACTCAAAATCAACATTCCTTAAGTAAAATAATATACATATACAGGTCTCTGAATGTAAACAAACTATCTCTAAATATCAATAAGCATCAAATCATAGTATAAGAAAACTAACATCTAGGACAGTCAAACAATAAGACTTACAGACTTCGAGGCGTGACTTCTTGAGTTCACTGCAGCCAGCAGTAGGCACAACCCAAACCAGGAGCTTGCTCTGATCCCAACTTCAAATGCCCTCAAAATATTTAATTTTTTTTCTAGAAATATAAATGCCGAAATTATTTTTCTTTGTATAAATAAAACTCAATAATGTAAAATACATAGTGATTTAGCACAAAGTGGTAGCAATCGAAGAAAACAATCATCATGATTCAAATGAATTGTGCTAAAAAGCCTCAACTTAAAAAAATATATCTCCAAAAATATGTACTGAAACCTCATGTCTAAATAAATACTTTTTTCTCAACATTAGCGAAAAAGGAGAGATCGTTGTGAATGTGCCAAGCTTAACTGTCATCCGCACAAAGGTCCGGCCCCTAGGTCTTTGTCTATGCGTCATATGCACCAATAAAATGTACTGAGCCTAGAGGCTCAACAAGTACAAAATGAAGGATAGGAAGTACTAAATAATACAAGCACATGCATTAACATAATTATACTCAAATAATTTTTCTCAAACTTTAAATGAATAATAAAAACATCATCTAAAATTATTTTCCTTGAAATTCATGCATAGGAAATAAACTAGTAAATAAAAAGATTTTCTAGTGAACTCCGTTTCTTGATTGTGGTCTCTCAACCTCAAGTCTCCTGATCAAGCTATATAAATACCATGGTACAAGGTTGGAAAGTCACCCCAATACTTTTTTGGAGCCCAGACATGTCATGTGTAAAGGCACTCCGGTGCTTTTCTAAAGTCAAATACGTGTCAAGTTGCTATGACCAATCTAGACATCTCCCAGCCACCATATCTGTCATGTTGATACGGCAAAACGGAATGTCTCCCGGCCACCATATTCGTAAAATTTAGAAACAACACTACCAAGTCCCATCATTCAATTCATCATATACTCAACATTCTTCCTCAATAAAAAATCTCAAACCTCAATAACTGAAACGAACCAGACTCTAGAATGTTTTCTTTTTAAAAAAAAAACATGTGCGGAATACATAAACTAAAAAGTATGGCTCGTCCCTTTTAAAAAATTTTCTAAATCATCATTTTAAATCATAAATAAAACAAATACCTCAAAAACAATAAATCATCAATGCATTTTAAAATAACAGTACGTAAGAGTTGCGGATTGAACATGCTAAATAAAACATTTGGAAATGTATCATGACGTAAATGGAGGCGTCGGAGTCGTCATGGGGTACAACAAGGCCCAGCATGCTCTATCTGAATAATAGCAAGGTACATATAATAAAACCACATGCAAGCACATACGTATAATAAAATAACTTTAAAACATGCGTGCATGGATGATCGTAAAATATGGTTCATGAATCAGTCGTAACATATCGTCATCGTATAACATACATATTGAGGCATGACATAATATAACATAAAAACATGTGAGTGGTATCCGTGAAGTGTGGGCCATGTTCGATTGATGAATCTTAAACCAACGTACGTGGCGGCCGATTTCACCAGACCTACATCATCATCACATTAATAGAGGTTCACTGGGCCCGGTCTCCTAGATCCGCTATCGTCTATCATTATACATTAACAGAGGTTCATCGGGTCCGGCATCCCAGATCCGCTCATCGTCTATCTTGCCACAAGTCACTTCAATCGCTCCATTTTTCCTTTAAAACATGTCTTTATCATTTCATAAATTTTCAAGATGCGTGCATTTCATAAAACATGCAATTTAAAAGCTTATCCATTCAATTTATATTTAATTTCTTCATTTAAAACATTAACATACATAAAATACTACATTATAATTAAATATATATTCACGGCTTTAATATTTTCTACTCCGGTCAAGGACTGGTTCAGGTGTCTGGCCACTAATTCTAAGCCAAAGCCTAGACTTAACTTAAAATTGAAACTTAGCCGTAGACATGACTTGGCTCATAGCTTTTAAAATTAACCTTTAAAATTTTCCAAAATACTCACTCATTCACTTTAAAATCAAATATTTAAAATTTGACTAAATTAAATCCCATTGACTACAATTTTGACTTTGAAACTTAAAATTTAAAATAGTAAGTCTAAAATAATTAAAAGTTTGACTTGAAATTAGACTTTAAAAGGTTTGACCAAATATTCTGGAAATTTGAATCTAACATTTAAAATAAAACACCCGGTCCAGAAATAAAATAAGTCGGACCAAACTTAAAATATTTTTTACTCGAACTTCGACTAACCGACCCGATCCAACCGAACCCAACCAACCGGTCCCGCCGAACCGGCCGGCCCATGCAAACCCTAAACCTAGCCACAACAACACACACACACGCGACGCCTCTGGCAACCAGCTGTGACTCTTCCCTTTAGGCCGCCCAGCTCCGGCCGTCCTTGGCCGAAGCCCCACCGGCTGGACCACCACCAGGTCCGGCCGGTTCCAGGTGACTAGGTCACGACCCAAGCCGTGAGCCCCAACGCACACACGAACCATGAAAAGGTGGCATCGTGCACCGAATCGAGCGAGAGGCCAAGTTCGATATCCTTGCCTTGTTCAGGCCATCGAGCCACCCAAACCTTTGACCTAGGACCACCGTTAGACCACCTAGAACCATATCCAAGCCCCTTGAACAGCTCTTAGCCGAAACAATACAAGAACCGATCAAAAACATGTTTGAAAAATATGAAACATGTGTGGATCTAAAACATTAAACGTAGATCAAAGGAATCATATACAATTCATGCAAGTTTTTCATTAAAAAAGTTTAATATGGCGTAAATGGTGAGAAAAGGGAAGATATCACATGCCTTCAATGGAGAATATAGAAGATCTGCGAGTTACCGAAGCGGGGGACGCGAGATCGGGACCAAAACCACCTTGAATCACCAAAAATTTGAAGAAAATCGATGGGGTGTTGGAAGAGGAGGGACACGACTATAGTGATGAGAGGAGGCTAGGGTTTTACAAAAATTATGTTTAGGAGAAAATGAGATGTGATACACAAGACCCCTCTAAGGATAGCTTAAGTTAGGAAAAATTAAAAGAGCTTTTCCAATACTAACCCTCACAAAAAGAATTGAATAAAACTCTAAACAAAGGTTGTAACATCTTAATTTTCGTAATATGTAGCCTCTTTAATTTTAAAATGTAGGAAAGTTCATTAAAATACCCGTATAGGTGAAAAACGTGTTCCCCTGAACTAAAAATCATAAAAAATCATTTTTCGGAAATTGTTTCTTAAAAAATAATAATTTTACTCTTAAAAAATCTGAGGGCTTAAAAATCTCAAATAATTTTCATCTCGGTTGTCCCTAGTCTCGTCCACGCGTCCGTAACTCAAATAAACTAAAACTATGCATATCATGCAACATTAAAACCATCATGAAATCACATAAAATAGTATGTTGGATCTGTTTTACAGATTAAAATCTATGTTTTGATTCACACAAAATCTGCTTCTATCGTACAAACGGCTTTTGTGATGTGTACAGTGCACTTGATTGAAGAAACAGGGAGATATCCAACTGGAACAGTGAGGGGACGCCAAGCTTGTCAAGTTGAAGATATCTTTGCTGGTACAATAAGGGGACGCCGGAGCTGGAACAGCACTGTCTTTACCAGGTCAATGAAGACTTCAAGCTGGTCAACCAGATTGGTAAAAGAGAAGAGCATTTCAAGCGCAGAATCAAGGGCAGATTGAAGTGCAGTGATCGAAGCGCAGAGTTGCTCGAAGTGCAGATCAAGTGCAGTGCACAAGAGCAGTGATTGAGTGTGAAGACAGGTACATGCGCAGTGATCGAGTGCAGATCCGATCACCAACGGAGTACGCTCTACCTCGCTGAACGACCAGCCAAAGGCCAGCTGGAAAGTCAGCAAAGAATTTAGAGCTGTTTCAACCAGAATAGAGACTTGCTCGAAGTGGCCACCTTTGACGAGGAAGAATATGCATGCTGGTGGGCCCTCGTGTCAGGCCTCGTGCTCACAACAGAGTAAAACCACATAAACACAAGCGGAAGCTACTAAAAAGCGGGTAAAATTTTTGTTTTTGGCCTGACGATTTAAAAAAATATAATTTAAAATACGACAATACTCAAAATAGATATCCCAGTTTAACAAAACCACCACAACAAACGGTACAGCATAAACATGTATCAAACACCTGGTAACAACCACAACCGAATATAGCATACTACAACAAAAGCACAGGGCATCCCCTGGCTAACAGTACTTGTGACGTCCCAATCCTCATGGGGTCACGAATGAATAATAAAAAGAAAAAAAGGGCTGAATGGAAGATGTCATAAGCTGTATCCCTTATGACTAAAATAAAAATTCGAAACGCAAACAACAAAATGGCGCCAAGTACTGAGACAGCTGAAACAATTTCTCATTATCAGATGTCAAAAATGCAAGTGCGATATTACAACCTCTGAAATTCTATATGAATTTACTATTGTTGTAATGGATCTAATACAGTCTTAACAAAAGATCAAAAACAACAACAGCTGCTGCGGAAACATCGGCCTTAGATAAACACAATCACCACAGCTGGTTCAACTACTGCCTCCCGCCTGCCCCAGCTCTTCTCCACCTGCACCATTTTAAAGCTAATGAGCCTAGGGGCTCGGCAAGCAAAAATGAGAGTAACAAGGCACACAATATGCAGGCGTAATACATGTATCAACGTAGTTTGAAAAGAAGGCATATAACATCATAACATTCTGTTCTGGGAATAAAATTCAAATCCCAGCGTTAACATTTTCGTTAGATTTATGGCTCAGAAGCTCTACTTAGGTCCGTGTGCACCTGATCAAGTGTCTACTGATATCATCCTTAGCGTATAACTCGTGGTGAAGGGGCAACTGATATCTAAACAGCTTCTCACCCTTTCATGGTGACCGTATGTTATCTTCGCCATAAATCCTAAAGTTTGAAACATTCTTCTTTTAACCTCATAGCTGGTTGAAATCAGATTTTGAAATCAACGTTCGAGTTCACAGTGCTTCCGAAATTCTTTCTTTTAAATTTCTTTAAAACTTCTTTAAAACATTTAATGAGTACCGGGTTCGCCCACTGAACTTATCGCTGGAATACAAACAGACGCGACGAAGTGGAACTATACTGGGAAGCAAACCAGATCTTTACCGTTCACCGTTATCGCTAAAAGGAATCAGCTGTTGGTAAAGGAAACAATATCGTTATCGTAAAACAGCTGCAAGGATACTAACAGTGAAACAGACGAGACTTTGGAACAGTAGTGTTATCGGGTGACTGCTGACACTATAGGAATAGTACTTTAGAAGTGAACAGTTGTTGGTCAACTCAGCTGTCGACGCAACGAGAATGAACAAATTCAGCTGTAAGGATGTTTGCTAACAGGACTAAACAGACGTCATCGAAAGTGACAGTTGAACAATCAGCTATTGGTATATATGAATCAGTCACAAGACACTGGAACCAGTCGTAAGCAACAGTAAACCAGTCGGAAGACACAAGAAATACGCTAACTTTAAAACCAGTCGCAGTGAACAGTGCACTGCTGGATTCTAACAAAGAAGGGTATCTGCTGGTTTCTCACAAAGAAGGGTACCTGCTGGTTTCTCACAAAGAAGGGTACCTGCTGGTTTCTCACAAAGAAGGCAACCTGCTGATACCTCAGGAACCAAAATATGACTATAACTTGGTGTTGTAACATTCAAACGACGACTACGCTACCTGATGTTGCCTATTAAATCAGACTTAACTTCTGATTCGACTAGCAACTTCGATTACATAGCGTCAAGTTCAAACATTACCATTCACCAGAAGAAAGAACATTCTTAAACATACGGGAATCACAGCTAACTTCATCGTACTTTTAAACATCTAACTTTCTTAAAACATCTGGGAGACTTGGATGCAAATGACATCAGCTGAAGCGAAGACTACTGCTTTAAAGATGTAATTCACCAGAAGAACTTTCCTGAACATGGAATCACTTAAACCTGACTGCTCAGCGTTTTTTTTTTAAAACAACATCATCTTCTTTATCGAAGCACTCTGTAAAAGCTTTGAAACATAAACATAACTTTGAAACCGTCATTATTTAATTTTCTTAAACATGTTTAAACATGAACATAACTTATCGTTAACATAAACAGGCAACAATCATGCACTGGAACAATATATATGCTTTAAAATGGCGTAGAAAGAATCAGCCTTTACTTGCCTTTACTGCGAAACACAAGAGCAGTCGGTCTCAACAGGAGTTCTCCACAAGCACCACCACGAGCACCTTGAAGTTTTTAGAGAAAAAGAGGGAAATTTCTGGACAACAATGAAACTTTCTTGCTTAAAAAAAAAATAATATCCGAGATATGATTGTAGTAGGTATTAACACTCGAGTAGGCATGGGATCCTACCAACCCGTGTCCTTTTTCAAAAGAATTTGTCAAATACTCCTTACCACTGTTTTGAATTTGAAAACTTTACCAAAACTTTTTTTTTTAAAAGGAACTATTTTTGTCCAGCCGATGGCATTTCAAACCAAAAGCTGAAATATGCTCGTGTTTGTGCTCGGGAGACAGCTGCCTGGAAACCGTCCGCGTCATGCCTCAAAACAACAACTGAAAATCAAATTTTTAAAACAATTAAAATTAACTTAAGGCTGACACTGCAATATCAAATAGACCCTTAAAATAGAAAATGCTCGAATATGTGGTCCTATGGATTTTTGGGCGTTACAATCTACCGTCCTTATTGAATTTTCATTCTCGAAATTTACTTATCATACAATTCTGGGTAACGACTAAGCATATCAGCTTCTGTTTCCCACGTAACTTCTCGTTCAGATTAATCGAACCATTTTATCTTAATCATAGGAATACTATGGTTTTTCAGCTTTCCATTTTTCTCAAAAAAAAAGAATCCTCTCGAGTCTCTCTTCATAACTTAAATCTGGTGCTTAGCTGAATAGGTTCATGACTTAATACGTGAGATGGGTTGGGAATATACTTCCTACAAAACTAATACATGAAAAACGCTCGCTATGTATAGCTATCAGCTGCGGGGCAACGCTAAGCAATAAGCTAACGTTCCTACTCTTTCTTAAAATCTTATTTGGTCCAATATATCTTGGACTTAACTTTCCTTTCTTTCTAAATCGTATTACTCCCTTCATTGGAGCAACTCTTAAGAATACATGGTCGCGATTTCGAATTCAGCTCTCTGCTTCTATTATCTGCGTAACTCTTCTGTCTGCTTTGAGCAGCTTTCCTTCTTTCTCGCATCTTTCTAACAGTTGATGCTATTTTCTCCATCAAATTTGATCTTACCGAGAGATCTGCTAAGCCTGACTGGCTACTGCTGGGTACTAGTTCTAATCCATCCTTAGACATAATGTGACCTAAGAAGGCTACCTTCTCCCACCAGAAGTCACATTTACTCAACTTAGCGAACAACTGCTTAGCCTTTAAAATTTGAAGCACTGTCCTCAAATACTTAACATGTTCGAATTTAGTCTTAGAGTACCCTAAGATATCGTCTATGAACACAACTATGAATTGATCCAAAAAGGGTTGGAAAACTCTATTCATCAGGTCCATAAAAGCTGATGGTAACTAGACCTTAAATCGATCTTAGAAAAGACTGCTATCCTTTCAACTGGTCAAACAGATCTTCTATCCTAGGAAGAAAATATTTATTCTCAGTGGTCAATTTATTCAGCTCCTAGAACTAAGTCAATCGAAAATTCTAACTCTCTATCTGGTGGCGGTCCACGTATATAACTCGTTTACCACCTCTACATCTAAATGTTGGGGCTTGCTAGACGCTGGTAGGGATAACAGACTTATCAAAAATCCTACCCCACCTTTCCTCAAATAGCGTTGAGCCTTAAGAGCTGATATTATTCTAGGAACCCTACAAACATGTTTAGCTTCCAACTTGAATGATTCTCCTCTAGGTGGGTTAACCACTACTGTTCATAGCTTAAAATCTATCACTACTTCCTATTAGGTTAACCAATTTAATCAGCCGTAATCAGCTGCCCTTGAGGCCTAAGTTCTAAACTTCAAAACACATCATGGGATACTAAATCTTCTCTCGAAGGTACTGTTACACAAAGGCCTACAGCTACACGATCAGGTCCGATGGGTGGCTTCTTAGCAAACTTAACTGCTATAAAAAAATGAGTGGCTCCTGAATCTAACAAAGCCACATAAGGCTAACGAGCTATAAAAATCTCACCTGTCCCCGTAGTAGGATCTGAATTGGCCTGATCAGTTGTCATTACATATGTCCTGCTGGTAACCAGCTGCCTGGACTTTGGGCAAGTCTTTATGATATGCCCTGGCAATCCACACTTGTAGCAGACATTCTGTCCAGCCCTACACTGACCAGCATGCTTTTTGTTACACGCACGACAAGTCGGTTTGATATTCATCCTGAGGGCTAAGTTGCTCGGTTGGGGTTGCTGCTCTAGAGACTCCTGCTGACCAGTCTTTGGTTGCTTAGGTGACTTCAGCTTCCTAAACTGAGAAGCCTGGCGTTTCTGCTTGTGCCTAAACCCTTTCTGAGAATTCCCATGGCTAGGTCCTTGGCCTGAACAATGGCCACTTTCTTGACTCGATTGTCTTACTAACTGCTCTA
>KV006361.1:7605-27693 GCA_001598015.1 Dorcoceras hygrometricum
CTTTACTCAACGTAATTGTTAATCATCATACAACACAATGAAAGTAAAGAATGCCATAAATAAATGCGAATATCATATATAAAGATCGTTTCAACAAGAGTCAATAAAACCCACACGCCACAAGTTGGCTAGTTGGGCATCTACTCTAACACTGAGCATGCAGATGGATAGTGACCTGGTGATCTATCGAACTACCCTCGTTCGGACTTCTAAGTGGTTATCATTTGTCGAGTGGATTAAGTACGAGGTCTTGGTTGTACAGATTAGTCCTTATTAATCGAAATGTTATTGAGACTCTACATGATAGGTGCCTCACTTTGACCCGTTTACCGACTCAGCTGGGGTCATCAGGTGGCGGGATTGGGTGAGGTCCCGATGCATGTAGGAGTCGATGCTTCGTTGTCGAGGATTCACCGCTCGCCCTTGTGCATGGATATCATATGCAATCTGAGGAGATAATAGTGTGACAAATCTCTGGACAGAGTACTAGATGTATTTTAGGTAAATGGTTTTACCTAGTAACACATGCGATGTCACTATTTGATCTCCAAGATGTATGCATGGTTGTTGGATCTCTAGCGACTCTCGATTTCCAATGGTCGTTGATCTGATCGGGATATTTGAGTTGAAAGGACCATACTGTACGCTAACCATGACCGACTGGTTCTTGCAGGCACTATCAGTGATACCTAGGGGATCATGGGGCGATGTTGCTAGACGCTTTACCATGATTCGATGGGCAAGTCCGAAAATGTGTTTTTGGACTCACAAATTGAAACGAACCAGACTCTAGAAACTTTTTTTTAAAACATATGCGGAAACATAAACTGAAAGTATGACTCATTCACTTTTAAAACATTTCTAAATCATTTTCTCAACAATGCTTTAAATATAAATAACGAAATATTTAAAAACATCAAGACATCCGTACTGTTAAAAACCAACTGAGTAAAAATACTGGAACTGAACGTGTTTAAAACCATCATACTAAAAATGTATCATCACAAAGAATAACATCGCTGCGGTCACGAGGTACTGTTGTATCAGGCGCTCAGAGGTCCTCGCCGTCAGTCGGGATGTACTCATCAGCAGGGTCACCACCTGCACCATTTAAACCTAGTGAGCCTAGAGGCTCAGCATGCTCTATCTTGTATCATAACAAAGTACATACTAATAAAATCCCATGCAAGCACATACTTGTAATAAAATCAAGTTAAAACATGAATGCGTGCATGATCTTAAAACATTGCTTCATACATTTCATATCATACATAACATATACATACATAAGGCATGACATAACATAACATGGAAAACGTATGAGTCGTATCAGTGCACGCGAGCGGGCGTGTGACTGATCAGTCGAAATAACCAACGGTCGGTGCGGTTCACCCGACCTTAACTCGGGATCCCAAGCATTCCTATGCTTGCCACTTCACCATGATGTCAATACATGGATCCATAGGCTCATAATCATACATTAAAACAGGGGATCCCCGGGCCCGGCTACCCGGCTAGCTCCCATCATTAAACTTTGTCACATCACTTCAATCCCTCGGGTTTATCTTAAAAAGAGACATGCCTGATCGTTTCATAAAATCTCATGATGCGTGCATTTCTTAAAATCATACAATTTAAAAGGCTTAGCCCGTCAATGTATATTTAATCATTTCCTTTAAAACATTTACGTACATAGAATACTACATATATAATTAAATATGCATTTACGGGCTTCTATATTTTCTACTTCGGTCAAGGACTGGTTCAGGAGCCTTGTCCACTACTTCTAGACTCATATCAACATTGACTTAGCCCAAGACTTAAGAGTCCCTCTTTTAAATTCCTAACACCATCCAATTTTGACTAATTTCAACTCAATTTTGACTTTACAATCAAAGGACTAATTTTGACTAATTTCAAAATCAATTTTGACTTTAAAATCAAAGGACTAATTTGACTAATTTCAAAATCAATTTTGACTGTAAAATCAAAAGACTAATTTTGACTAATTTCAAAATCAATTTTGACTTTAAAATCAAAAAACTAATTTTGAATAATTTCAAAGTCAATTTTGATTAATTTCAAAATCAATTTTGACTAATTTCAAAATCAATTTTGACTTAAAATCAATTTAATCACTTTTGATTTTTAAAATGATAACTTAATCAATTTTGACCCAAATGACCAATTTTGACCGAATGGCCAATTTTGACCCGGTTAAGATCCCATGGTAAATTTTGACTCAATTAAAAATCCAAATACTCGATGTTTGACTTAAAACTTAAAATAAACAACAAACCCAATTAAATTAAAAGTTTGACCCGATTTAAAACATTTGACAATTTTCTTTAAAATTGGACATTTGACTTAAAATTAAAATAAACGGTCCATAATTAAAATATCTCGGACCAACTTTAAAACATTTTGACTCGACACTCGACTAGCCGACCTTGTCCAACCGACCCAACCAGTCCAATTGAACCGTCCGGCCTAAAACATAAAATTAAACCTTTAAAATTTCTAATTTACTCCATCCTTCGCTAAATATTCAAACATTTAAAATTTGACTAAATAAAGATCAATTGACCAATTGACCAAATAAAATCCCAATGACCAAAATTTGACTTTAAAGTGTTGATAGGATCAATATGGATCGAAAAACAGCCTTAGGAGTTCAGAAGGGGGGGGGGGTTGAAAGAACTCCTTAGTATTTTAAATTTTTGAAACCTTAAAAAAATTTTTACAAGCGCCTTGCTTAACTTAAATCTGTGTTATCAGATTTAAGGTATCTCAGTCAAACTGCTGATCTCTCGACTAACAATAAATGTGCGGAATAAAGTCGATTAACCAGTGAACAATGAAAATGTAAATGCAATGCAGTAAAGTAAAAGTGCAAGGTCAAGAGATTTGTTTATGGAAGTTCGGATATCAAATCCTACGTCTCCCCTTCTTCCTTTTCAGGAAGGTTCAACTAGAAGTCTTTGATGAGTACAGACACTGTAAACACCCGGTCACTGAGCCACGCTCCAAGTGAACTCTAGCAATCTCCAAATACACACAGACGCAGCTTCTGTTTATAAAACACTTTGATTTTATTCAAACGGCTTTACGTAGCACGTTTGTTACAGACTCAATCTGAATGATAACAGTGAAATACAATGGTTTTTGAGTACTGTAAAACTTCTGGTTCTTATATCAACAAGAACTGTTTACAAAGGTAAACCAGAAGATATCTCGAATGTAAAACTATGAAAACTTGATCTTGAAAATTCTTCGAGATTGAGATTCTGGGACATGGAATATTTTCGATTGAATATTTGTTGAAATCCCAGAACGAGGAAGAAAGCTTTTCAAAATAAATCACTGAGAGCACAAAGCAAACTGTGAGAGTAACGACCAAAAGCAGGAGGGCTTCTTCATTTGAAACTTCAGCTATTTATACCCTTTTATATCAACGGTCAGAAATATTCTCCTCTGCATATCTTCATCGTATCATACAACCGCATACACTGCTCCACTAAAGGTAAATAGCGTTTCGTCAGGGCTGAATTGTCGTATAACCATATTTGGGTAAACATCGTATAACGTCCTCTGCGCACTGTGTACTATTACCCAAAATAGCTCTGAAATTGTCTCCTTAATTCCAGGCATTTGTACGATACAATCGTGATCATTGATTCTTTCCAATTTAAACATATGATAGCGTTTGAAGCTGTTCGATCCTTACGCCTGAAAGCTCTTTCCGTTAGAATAGTTCTTTCTCCCTTGAAGCAATTGGTTATCTCATCGCTGATTGTGTATTCGAAGCTGTCACAACTGAATACATAGACGACTGAGTATTTGCAACAACTGAATACTTGCGACTTCTGAAAACTTGCGACTTCTGAAAATATACTGTTCCTAAGTCTGAGTTGAACACTTATGATAACCTCAAATCTGATGTTCAAAAGTAGCTCTGTAACCACTTCTGAAATACTGAGATCTGAATCAATATACCACACTCTGTTACTCAAGTCTGAATACACTTCTCTCTAACAACAGATCTCTCACTGTAGCTTCAAGTCTGAATAACTGTTCCCAATATCTGAACTGATCCAAATAACCAAATCTATTTCGAGAGCATCATCCCGACAACAAAGACTGAATCTCTGAATACTTGGCTCTGCTCAGTTTTGAATACTTCCCAAAAGTCAACTCAGATGTCAACGCTTAACTCAGAATTCTCGAACTGAAACTGTAACTTAATAGCGTGAAGTCAAGAGATCTGAAAAGCTCAATACGTTTGTATGACGTCACTAAGTCTAAAATCTTCAATAAACTTGGATGACGTCATGACTTCTGAAATCTTCTGCGAATGCTTAAGATCATTTCTTGGTCTTGTTTTGTGATCACCAAAACTAATAAAATTTATCTTAACAATTTCCCCCTTTTTGGTGATGACAAAACTTAGCAGCTTTATGACTTAATAAGATATTAGTAAGAAAGCTCAAAGTCGTGCTGAAATTTTATAACTCATTAACTGAGCAATGTACAAAAGATTTGTACAACAAAAACTGAAAAATCTTAAAACTGATTCTTTCCAAACAGCCAGTATTCAGCATCCTTTTTATAAGGTCCATAAGATCCATAAGGTCCACCACCACCACTACTGGAAGGTCTTTTCTTCTAAGAACCACCTCTATCAGCTCTGCTTTTACTAATGCCATCACCATATCTTCTGCTACCACTACCTCTGCTAGCACTACCTCCACTAGGTCTGCTTTGATCATCCGGAGGCGGCTGAGGTCGACTGCTACCACCTTCCCCCTTTTTGGCATCACCACCCCGATTGATATAATCAACAAGGAAACCAAGTTGGGTGGAGAGGGTATTGTAATTTTCCTGTGCTTGCGCACGGAAATCGAGCTGTTCACTGCGAATGGTAGCAAGCCTCTCATCAATTTCTTTAAATAATTCAGCTTTCTGTGCTTTGACCTCCTGCCGAACATCTTCTAGTTCTGTCTTCAAGATAACAGTCTGTGCTCGAGCAGCTTCTAGTTTCAGCAAGAATATATCTGCGTCATTATGGGCTTCTTGACGAATACTTTTGATCAGGCCTCGGAAGGCTTGATCTTTCTCAGAGAGAGTGTCAAGAAGGACTTTTTCAAGATGATTGAGTTTGAGTAGAACTGCGCTTTGAGAATCACCCAACCTCCTAGAGTCCCTCGATTGATTAGCAAAAAGTCTAGAGATAGATGCCCGAAGTTCGGCAAAACAAGCTGAGACATCTATGGAAAGTGGCAGAGACATCTGAGCAACAGGTGGCGGTAGTGAGGTCTGAGTAGGAGCAGGGGAAGTACCAACAACTGGTGTGTCAGCAACAAAATCAAACCGATTTGTAGAAGTCTTTTCAGCATCGGAACTATTTACATGAAAATCTGACTGTTCACTGCTGGAGGAGGAATCTGATTGCTGATCCTGATCAAAACCGGTATCCTGTACATTTGGTTCGGTAGATTCCGTATCGTGAAAAGATTTTGATGATTCAGACTGAGGAGAGGGAGAACGATACACAGTTTAACCATCAGAAGAGAATAAGTCTACATCTGGTAAACTCTGTAAAACTGGCCGTACAACGGAGTCATTGAAATATCCAACAAAGCTGTTTGTATCTTGACCCCACTGGAAAATGCCGCAAAAACTATTCGGAAGCCTCTCAAGAACATCAGAAGAGAATAAGTCTACATCTGGTAAACTCTGTAAAACTGGCCGTACAACGGAGTCATTGAAATATCCAACAAAGCTGTTTGTATCTTGACCCCACTGGAAAATGCCGCAAAAACTATTCGGAAGCCTCTCAAGAATATCTACAGCTGAACTGTGAATAACAATATCCCTGAAAAAATTTACAGACCCAACTGGGCGCAGATAGCCAAGCAACGAAAACTGTATAGCAACTACACAAACATCAGCCCACTGAGTCCAAACTATCCTGGAAAATGGTGATCTGGAATCAATGTGTGGGACAGGGTCTATAAAGGCACACAGGGGGGCAAAATCATCAACTTATGGCCGTTTAGGCACTGTCTCCCATCTGCGAGAGTCAACAGGCTGTGAAATAGGCCTCCAGAAGTCAACTCCTTCGAGAATGAGCCAAGTTCCATCCTCCATGAGTTTTGCTTTAATCCAGCATTTGGAGAAGATAGAGCGATGATCTCTGGGAACAAAAAATACACAACCAACGTTGGCTCCTTCAAATAGATGTGAGCTGGACGGCCGCGTCCACTCCAGTTTCTGCTCCCGTATTTGCCTTAGCAGAACTTTCAAGGAAAAATGGTGGGCAGCAGCCAGTAAATCCAAAACTTTGAGATCAATGACTGTCGTGGGCGAACCAGATACAAAATTTTGTCATCGGGCCTCGATAAACTTTCGAAGTAGCAATTCGTGATATCTAGCTATAATGTATGCTCGCCTCTGGAGAGCTAACAAAACTGAGTCCGTTTCCGCCCAATTGAGGACCTGCTCTTCTTTAGCATATATATCCTTTGACTACAAGGTAGGAAGGTCTGCGAAGAATGAAAGAGTTAAAGAATATAGACACGTCTTCTATCGTTTGCTCAAGCAGCTGTACCAAAAAGTCTATATCGGCACAAATCAGGGAGAAAATGTCCCGGGCTGGATGCCCCTGAATAGATTCTTCTACAAGAGGCGCCTTGCCTTTGTCAGTTTCAGCAATTTGTGGTAGACTGGCCTTGGAAATCTCAACTTCTCTAATTTCAATCCCTTGATAAAACAGAATCTGAGTGATATCTGCAGCCATGACAGATGGTAGAAACGCGTTATCAGGAATCTGAGCCAGATGCTCTTCAATGGATAACAACTCTTCTTCACTCGGGATACATCTCCTACATCCTCCACATCCTCAACAGAAATCTTGTCGTTGATAGAAATAAACCTGCCAATAGTTCTGACAATCAAAATTTTGAGAGGAGGGAACTCCTTGGAATCTCCCAACTCCAAGTTTGGTACTTTCTTCAACAGAATACAGATTTGTACAGCATATCGCCTGGCTTGCCTAGACCCTGGCGTCACCATTTCTTTGAAAATTTAAACAACAGCCTGCCCCAATTTATTTTGACTCCTCCATTGATAGCGGTCATCATTAGGAATCGCTCCTGAGTAACAGCGTCGAACGACCCGGCCTTCACAGTTACTGATTTTGCCAGAATATCACTTAGTAGCCTGAACTCAATCTTCATTTCCCACTTCTTGTAGGAAGTTGTCAACTGCTCACCAGTAAATGAAAACACACTCCTTGCGTCAAAAACTAAATCCTTCGGTACCTCATTCATGTCTGTCAATCCTTCCACTGGCAACTCAAAAGTCCCTGCAAAAACTTCCTCGAATATTTCCACTAATTTCCCTTGAACGGTACTGATAACCTGACCATCACGGACTGAAGCATTTTGAAAGAACTCTATCAGCGCAGCTTCGTATAAGGCCGACGAACAACCCAGAAAACCGCTTAGACCAGAGGAAATCAAAGCTTCAAACATGGCCACCATGCCCTCGTTGTCTATTTCGAGGACAGAGGCGAAGTAAATTTGGATGGTGTTGCTGATAAGTGAGGATGCCATTACAGATAGTTGGTTGAAGAAGGGTTACGACTGACAAATATCTGCAACAAGAATACATAGAGAGCAAAACACAAGAATACTGGAGAATAGATATGTGCAAGGTAAGTGATAGAATAAAAGGAAATGCCGTAAATATAAACAAGAATGCGAAAAGGTATTAGAGAGAGAAAATGTGGATGTGACGTTTCGCATGATGACAACCACGTGTCCATCATCCAATGGCACAAATAAGATTTTGAAAATATTTTAAAATGATTTTGAAAAGATTTTGACAATATTGCGAAATAAGAAGAATATTTTAAAATGATTTCAAATTTTGACCGCGAGGGTGAAAAGGTAAATTGAAACTAGCGCCAAAAACTTAACACTTCACAACCTTAAGATCTCTTTTATGTATCAGCAGTGGTATTGCGAGATCTGATCATGGATAAGCATCAACTGTGTATACATGACATCTGAGTGTATCCAGATGTCACATATTCAGTTGACTCAGCACTTATTAATTCAGATCTCTCGTTCCCCCTAAAGCTGAGATTCTTCCAAGTCTCAGATTTGACAAAACCAGAAGCTATACAACCTGCAATTTTGTTAGCGCAGAGACAGTCAAGGCAGTTCTAAGAGACCCAATAGATTTCTAAAATAAGAAAACTTAGCGTCTGGTAGGGGCTTTGTGAAGATATCAGCTACTTGATGGTCAGTCGACTCATACTCCAGTTTGACGTCTTTCTTGAGTACATGGTCTCTTGTAAAATGATGCCTGATGTCGATGTGCTTTGTTCTAGAGTGCAGTACTGGATTTTGAGTAATCGCGATGGCACTGGTGTTGTCACAGAGAATAGGCGCTTCAGAAGCATCAATGCCATAGTCCTTAAGCTGGTGTTGAATCCATAAGATCTGAGCACAGCAGCTTCCATCCGCTAAGTACTCTGCTTCAGCTGTGGACGTTGCAATAGAAGTCTGCTTCTTACTGAACAAGGAAATCAATCGATCTCCTAAGAATTGACAAGTACCGCTTGTGCTCCTACGATCAACCCTGCATCCTGCGTAGTCTGCATCACTATAACCGATTAGTTGAAAGCTTGAGTATTTGGGATACCAAAGACCCACATTGGAAGTTCCTTTTAAATATTTCAAGATCCATTTTACAGCAATATAATGTGATTGTTTAGGCTCTGCTTGAAATCTAGCACACATACAGACAGCAAACATGATGTCTGGTCTGCTAGCAGTTAAGTAAAGCAGGGAGCCAATTATACCACGATATACAGATACCTCAATGACAGTACCAGCTTTGTCTTTGTCCAGCTTGATTGATTAGCTCATTGGGGTCGCTGCTGCTGAGCAATTATCCATGCCAAATTTCTTCAGCAGTTCTTTCGTATACTTTGCTTGATTAATGAAGATCCCATTGTCAAGCTGTCTAACTTGTAAGCCCAGAAAGAACGTCAGCTCTCCCATCATGCTCATCTCAAATTTGTCCTGCATCAGCTTAGAAAACTTCTGACATAGCTTGGGGTTAGTTGACCCAAAAATGATATCATCAACGTAAATCTGAACTAACAGAACATGATCAGCTTTGACAAATTTAAATAGAGTCTTATCCACTGTGCCTATTGTGAAATCATGATCAATTAGGAATTTAGACAGTGTATCATACCAAGCTCTGGGTGCTTGCTTCAACCCATATAGAGCTTTATCCAACTTATAAACATAATCTGGATATGTATTATTTACGAAAGTAGGAGGTTGTGCAACATACACTTCCTATGTTAGAATGACATTAAGAAATGCACTCTTAACATCCATTTGAAATACTTTAAAGTCTTTGAATGCAGCGATGCAAGGAACATGCGTATAGCTTCTAATCTAGCTACTGGTGCGAAGGTTTCATCAAAATCTATTCCTTCCATTTGCCTAAATCCCTGAGCTACCAGTCTAGCTTTGTTTCTTGTTACTATTCCATCTTCATTCAGTTTGTTCCTAAAGACTCATCTAGTTCCTATCACTGAATGATTAGAATGTCTAGGTACAAGTTTCCATACGTTGTTTCTCTTAAACTGATTAAGTTCTTCTTGCATTGCATCTACCCATATTGGGTCTACTAAGGCTTCATCTATTTGTTTAGGTTCTATATGTGAGATGAATGCTGAATCAAAATGATCATGCTTAAGCTGGCTTCATGTACGAACAGGAGATTCGATTTTACCTATGACCTGCTAGAGTGGATGATTTCTATTCCACCGGAGATCAAGTCCAATTGGGTTTGCTTCCTGTTCTGCTTGGATGTCTTGCTGGATAGCCACATCTGGATTGTCTGACACCAATTGATTGTTCGTGTTGCTGGCTTGTGTATCAGATTCCAGTGGATGTATTTGTTGTTCCAGATGTGAGCCAGATTCTGCTCTTCTATCAGATGTTGGTTGCAGTAATGAGGAATATGCTTCCACAACATCTGCTTGAGCAACATCTGTTTGGACATCTTGTGCATTCGTCGCTTCAGCTCCAGCAGTTGGCACACTTCGAGAGATCTGATCCTGTGTTGAGTCAACGTTAGTCAAATCAATGACTAATGGATTACCTGTCAGATCTTGTTGAGCATTGTTGTGCGGTGTGTCCAGCTCTGGTTGTATCTCTGCTGAGTATCTTTGTTGTGCCATGTCATCATCTGAGTCATCAATGCTGGATGATTCTAGGCGTGTGCATAAGTCGTTGAGGCTCGCAGCAGAGTTGGATCTAAAGCTTGTCTCATCAAATACAACGTGTGCTGATTCTTCAACAGTCAGACTTCGATTGTTGAAAACTCAATAAGCTTTGCTCACTGCTGAATAACCTAGGAAGATACCTGCATCAGATTTTGCATCAAAAGTTGTTAGGTGTTTTTTACCATTATTATGAATGAAACATCTGCACCCAAAGACCCTGAAGTAAGATATATCAGGTTTCTTGCCACTCCAGATCTCATATGGGGTTTTATCGTGCAACTTGTTAATAATCATCAAAAGTTGTTAGGTGTTTTTTACCATTATTATGAATGAAACATCTGCACCCAAAGACCCTGAAGTAAGATATATCAGGTTTCTTGCCACTCCAGATCTCATATGGGGTTTTATCGTGCAACTTGTTAATAATAGATCTGTTCTGAGTGTAGCAAGCTGTATTAACTGCTTCTGCCCAAAACTTTTGCGAAATGCCGGAATAAGCAATCATAGATCTAGCAGCTTCTTTTAAAGTGCGATTTATCCTCTCAGCCAGCCCGTTCTGTTGAGGAGTTCTAGCTGCTGAAAGCTCATGCTTTATCCCTAAGTCTTCCAGATAAGAAGTTAATTTATGATTTAAAATATCAGTACCACGATCACTTCTTATCCTCTTGACTCTACAAGATCTGTCATTTTGTAAACTTTTTAAAAGCCGAATGAGTTGGTCAGCGGTATCAGATTTTGCTTTTAAAAACAACACCCAAGTAAATTTAGTAAAATCGTCAACAACAACAAGGGTGTAGTTCGTTCCCCCTAAGCTTGTTACGGGAATAGGACCAAAGAGATCCATATGTAAAAGCTCTAAGCTTTGGGAAGAACGTTTACCGCCTTTCTTTTTAAAAGTAGATTTAATTTGTTTACCAAGCTGACATGCAGCACAGATCTTGTCCATAGAAAAATTGATTTTGGGCATACCAGAAACAAGTTCATGCTGACTCCAATGGGCAAGGGTTTTAAAATTCAGATGGTTCATTCGCTGATGCCATAACCAAATCTTGGAAGAGTTAGCTGCAAGGCAGATCTGTTCTGATCCCATTTGCTCTGACCAGTTGATAATGTAGGTATTCCCCGATCTTTTACCTACCAACACAGTCAGACCATTTGGACTTTGAACTGTGCATATGTGCTGTTGAAAGTTAATTATGTAACCTTTGTCACATAGATGACTTATGCTAACCAAATTATAGCGCAAATTATTAACAACTAAAATATCAGATATTGAAATGTTACCGTGGGTTAGCTTACCCTTACCCACAGTGTTACCATGTGAGTTATCACCAAAGACTATCTTTGCTCCTTTGTGTGGAGTAACATCTGATAGCAGCTTTGGGTTCCCTGTCATGTGTCTTGCACACCCACTATCAAGATACCAAATGATTGATTCATCTCCAGCTTTGTACCTGTTATCTTGCAATCATAAAAACAGATTTTGGTACCCAATTTTACTTGGGTCTAGATCGATTACCCCTTTTGGGACCCATACTTGAATGACTTTAACAGTTTTCCCAGTATGATATTCTATAAGGGTCTGTGCAGAAATATTGTGAGATCTGTTGAGTGTTGGTTTGATATTGTGACCATTCAGATCTCTCCTCGGCTGAACCTTTCTCCAAACAGATTTTACCTTCTTCAAATTACGCCTGTGCTGGTGAGAAACAAACGACTTAGAACCAGCTTTCGCTTTATCTTTGTCAAGTCTGTTCTTTAGCCAGCTTGGCTTGGAGTTCTCAGGTCTAAGATAATCGATACCAACTTTTCCTTTTTGAATCAGCTTTGAAGAGTTCTGGTCATCATACCTCAGTGACTCATATGAATCATGTATCGTACTGGCTTTGACAAAGCTCATCTTTTTGAACTTTTCATATACCACATTTGATTGAGTACTGGTTTCTCCAGCGCTGCTTTCACCATTATTGAAACCTAAGCCAGTTCTATCATTCGCTGGCTTCTGAATTTCACACAGCTTGTCTAGAGAAACAGAAGACTGGGTCCAGGAGCTCATCACTTCACTTAACCTTTCATTTTCTGCTTTGAGCTCACTGGATCTTAATCTCAACGAGTCATTCTCAGCCTTCAGCTTACTCAACTCAATTTGTAAACTGTCAGTTTTACCAAGTTGAACAGATCTTGGTTCCACTGAACTATTTTTCAAATCTACGTTTTCAGCTTTGACTTCCTCGAATGTCTGAGAAAGCTTACGGTACTCTTGGACCATTTCATTTAGTGCAGTGATCAGGTCCTCCCGTGTAAATTCAGTATTTGAAAAATCGAATACCTCATCATCTGAGGATTGGTTAGCCATTAGGCAGTGAACCTCCTCCTGTTCACTGTCGCTTGAAGAAGAGCTGCTTGATGAGGAATCGGAATCTGTATCCGCACAGTTTTTGTTGCTCTCCTCAGCAACTAGTACTTTGCGATCGTTCTTTCAGCTGGGCCTCTTATCAGATATTGTCCTCATTCTTCTTTTTTTGGATTATTTCCTTTGATCTTTCGTCTTTCTTCTCATCTTTTCTTTGGCCTGTTACAGTCAGCAGCAAAATGACATGGACGAACATAGTTGAAACAGTTCATATCAGTAGATAACTTTTCAGATTTATTATAATTATTATAATAGAAAGAAGGGTTGTAGGATTTTCTCATGAATTTCCCAAACTTCTTAACGAAGAGGGACATGGCATCGTTGCTGAGCTGTTCTGCGGATTTGCTCATGCTTGGAGAGCACTGTTCAGATGTTGGTGCCTCTAGTGCTTTGGTTGGTTGGGATGTTAAGGGTCCAGCTTCAGATCTTGTTTCTAACTCAAACTCATAGGCTTTAAGATTTGCAAAGAGGTCATGCAATTTCAGCTTGTTCAGATCTTTGGATTCACGCATAGTCATGGTCTTAACATCCCACTCTCTGGGCAACGCTCTCATCATCTTCAACGCCAACTCACGGTTGTTGTATTCTTTGCCCAAACTGGTAAGCTCTATCACCACAGCACTAAATCGCTCATCGAACTCAGCCATGTTTCTCCATATTTCATCTTTATGGACTCATATTTTTGCTGGGCCACAGTAAGCTTGTTCTCCTTTGTCTCATCATTTCCCTCACAGATTTGTATTAGCTTCTCCCAAATCTCCTTGGCAGTGGCACAGGTTTTGATTTTGCTGAAAATATTTTTGTCCAGCGTCTTGTATAAAATATCTCTGGCCACATTGTCCAGATTTGCCTTCTTTTTCTCCTCATTGGTATACTCATGTCTCCTCTTTTCAACATACTCAGGAGCACCATCAGTCATCGTGAATTTTATGTTGATCTTCATTATTTTCGTTGTACCATCAGTGATGACTGACCACATATCATCGTCTTGAGCAGCTAAGTGCGCTTGCATTCTGATCTTCCAGTCATCATAGTCCTCCTTAGAAAACATAGGAATTTTGTTGTGAGAGGTAGACATATTGAAATATATAAATCACAAATAATAAAATGTTCAATACTGAGATAGCGCAGGCTCTGATACCAATTGATAGGATCAATATGGATCGAAAAACAGCCTTAGGAGTTCAGAAGGGGGGTTGAATGAACTACTGTGTTACCTAGATTTAAGGTATCTCAGTCAAACTAGCTTGATCTCTCGACTAACAATAAAATAGTGCGGAATAAAGTCGATTAACCAGTGAACAGTGAAAATGTAAATGCAATGCAGTAAAGTAAAAGTGCAAGGTCAAGAGATTTGTTTTATGGAAGTTCGGATATCAAATCCTACGTCTCCCCTTCTTCCTTTTCAGGAAGGTTCCACTAGAAGGATTTGATGAGTACAGACACTGTAAACACCCGTTCACTGAGCCACGCTCCAAGTGAACTCCTAGCAATCTCCAAATACACGGATACGCAGCTTCTGTTTATAAAACACTTTGATTTTCTCAAACGGCTTTACGTAGCACGTTTGTTACAGACTCAATCTGAATGATAACAGTGAAATACAATGATTTTTGAGTACTGTAAATATTCTGGTTCTTATATCAACAAGAAATGTTTACAAAGGTAAACCAGAAGATATCTCGAATGGAAAACTATGAAAACTTGATCTTGAAAATTCTTCGAGATTGAGATTCTGGGACTTGGGATATTTTCGATTGAATACTTGTTGAAATCCCAGAACGAGGAAGAAAGCTTTTCAAATTATATCACTGAGAGCACAAATCAAACTGTGAGAGTAACGACCAAAAACAGGAGGGCTTCTTCATTTGAAACTTCAGCTATTTATACCCTTTTATCTCAACGGTCAGAAATATTCTCCTCTGCATATCTTCATCGTATCATACAACCGCATACACTGCTCCACTAAAGGTAAATAGCGCTTCGTCAGGGCTGAATTGTCGTATAACATATTTGGGCAAACATCGTATAACGTCCTCTGCGCACTGTGTACTATTACCCAAAATAGCTCTGACATTGTCTCCTTAATTCCAGGAATTTGTATGATTCAATCGTGATCATTGATTCTTTCAAATTTAAACATCTGATAGCGTTTGAAGCTGTTCGCTCCTTACGCCTGAAAGCTCTTTCCGTTACAACAATTCTTTCTCCCTTGAAGCAATTGGTTATCTCATCGCTGATTGTGTATTCGAAGCTGTCACAACTGAATATATAGACAACTGAGTATTTGCAACAACTGAATACTTGCGACCTCCGAAAACTTGCGACTTCTGAAAATATAATGTTCCTAAGTCAGAGTCGAAAACTTCTGATAACCTCAAATCTGATGTTCACTGATAGCTCTGTAACCACTTCTGAAATACTGAGATCTGAATCAATATACCACACTCTGTTACTCAAGTCTGAATACACTTCTCTCTAACAACATATCTCTCACTGTAGCTTCAAGTCTGAATAACTGTTACTAATATCTGAAATGGTCCAAATAACCAAATCTATTTCGAGAGCATCATCCCGACAACAAAGACTGAATCTCTGAATACTTGGCTCTGCTGTTAGAGTATATGCCCAACTAGCCAACTTGTGGCGTGTGGGTTTTATAGACTCTTGTATAAGACAATCTTTATTTATGAAATACGCATTTATTTATAGCATTCTTTATTTTCATTATGTTATATGATGTTAACAATTGTGTTGGATAAAGACCTAGAATGCACCATAGTGTATGTTAGATGTGATAGTGGATATGATGGCTATCATGAAACACATCTAATAGTCAATGTGCATTCTGAATTCGTTCCTAGTCGATTGGGCCGTCAAAATGAGGATAAGGCCGCCCGAGCTTGAGACTAGCATCTGTGATGTGAAGTACCATGTTTCATTGGTAGGGAACATTGTGATGTTCTGAGCATGCAGATGGATAGTGACCTGGTGATCTATCGAACTACCCTCGTTCGGGCTTTCCAAGTGGTTACCATTTGTCGAGTGGATAAGTCCGAGGTCTTGGTTGTACTGATTAGTCCTCACTACTCGAAACGTCATTGAGACTCTACATGATAGGCGCCTCACTTTGACCCGTTTGCCGACTCACTTGGGGTCATTAGGCACTACTCGAAACGTCATTGAGACTCTACATGATAGGCGCCTCACTTTGACCCGTTTGCCGACTCACTTGGGGTCATTAGGCGGCGGGATTGGGTGAGGTCCCGATGCATGTAGGAGTCGATGCTTCGTTGTCGAGGATTCACCGCTCGCTCTCATGCGTGGATACCCTATGCTATCTGAGGGGATAATAGTGTATAAATCTCTGGCCAGAGTACTGGATGTGTTTTAGGTAAATGGGTTTATCTAGTAACACTCGTGATGTCATTATTCAATATCCATGATGTATTCATAGCTATCGGATCTTTAGCGACTCTCGATTTACCAATGGTCGTTGATCTGATCGGGATATATGAAATGAAAGGACCGTACTGTACGCTAACCACGACCAACTGGTTCTTGCAGGAACTATCAGTGATACCTAGGGGATCATGGGGCGATGTTGCTAGGCGCTTTACCATGATCCGATGGGTCAGTCCGAAATTGTGATTTCGGAGTCACAATGGTTGTGGGCCCACGGCTAACTGTATCCCTGAACCATTGAGGGTCACACAAGTACTGGATTCATGATTCTCGCACAGAAACTGAGCTCAATGTGTTGAGCATAGGAAGGATTTTAGGGAGTGCGACTTCCTAAAAGTAAACAGGGGTCAAATTGCGATTTCCCACTGTTGAGGGGCAAAACTGTCATTTTGGACTAGGTAATCAGAAAAATTGTTTTCGCATCATAATATTCAGTTTTAGAAACTGAGTCGATCGATCCAATCTGATCATCGATCGGAGTTATGATGAAGCCGTAGTGATTTAAATGAACCGAATGTTCATATATTGGACTGGGCCGCCCCAGGTCCAATGGTCGGTTCAAGCCCATCAATGGTCTAATTATGTTAGAAGAAACTGAGTCGATCGATCCAATCTGATCATCGATCGGAGTTATGATGAAGCCGTAGTGATTTAAATGAACCGAATGTTCATATATTGGACTGGGCCCGCCCCAGGTCCAATGGGTCGGTTCAAGCCCATCAATGGTCTAATTATGTTAGACCTAGGGCTACACTACACAAAAAAGAGAACACAACATACCTAGCCTCCACACACACACGGCCGCCCACCTCTCCTCTCGGCCAACCCATGCGCCGCCCGTCGGCCACCCACGCGCCGCCGCCTCTTCGCCGGACTTGTTCCGGCCACCGCGCTGAGGAGTTTTCGTCCGTGCCAGAATCCGTCAGATCTTCTAGTGCAGATTGACGGAGGGATCTTGATTCCGGTCGTGGATCTGATTGACGATCTACCGCCGCCTACCGTTTGAAGTGCCGATTTCCCCGTGAAACTGGTCGGAGCCAGGCGCCTAGACGCCAGCAAGGTAACGATTCGATAAACGCCCTATGAATGTTTATTGAATTGTATTGATGTATTGAACGTATCCCGAGGCAAATTTTAACTTCCGCTGCGCCCCTGAGAAACGGGATCTGGATCCGCCATTGTTCGCCAACAGTGGTATCAGAGCACAGGCTTGGATCCTTCAATACATATTGTTGCCATATTGCATCAGATCTCGAAATTTTGAAAACAAAAACAAAATTTTCCAGCACTCCGGCCGCGGCGCCCCCTCCCCCACGCGCATATGCGCGCACGATTACCTGCGCGCTTGCCACGCATCGCGGGCGGATGGTCGGCCGCTGCAGCACGCGCTGGCCGCACGATGTCCGACGTTGGCCAGCGGGCCATGCGCAATCTGTTGCGCGATGGATTGGGCGCGACCCAAGGCAGCGCCGTGCGAGAGATGCCGCGCTTGGCGCAGCGGCGTGCGGCCATGCGCCGCACGCCATGTTGGCAGCGGCCGCCGCCCTTCCGGCGTGTCTCCCGGCAGCGATGCGACGGCTATTTTCTTCTAGGTTATGTTCGGGCCTGTCCCGAACAGTCCATGAAGTTTTTGGGCCAATATTCGATATTGGGCCTATTTTGGTCGATTTTGAAATTTTTGAGATTTTGGGCCTAAAATCGTTTTAAGCCCAATATGATGCAATTATAATTGCAAAATATGATTTTAGTTATGAAATATGATTTTATAATTAAAATATGATTTTGTTGATTAAAATATGATTTTATCGACAAAATGCGATTTTATTATAAAATGCGATTTTATGATTAAAATATGATTTTGTGGGTAAATAATTTGATTATTTAAATTTATGCAAGGTTAATTGGATTGATTGCAGTTTGGGATGATCGAGAGCAGTGCCCAACGTGTTAGGTGTATGCTTTAGGTTTTGCGATTTCAGTTGTAATATATTGTTGATATCATAAAGTGGGTCTGTTTGTGGCCCGTTCCCACCCCTACTTGTCATGGAAATTTAAATGTAAATTACTAGATTTAGTGGGAGGAAAATGTGAAGACGGAGGACATGACTATCAAAGATATTGAAGACCGAAGATCTGTAAAACCGGAAGCAATTGTAATAGGATTGCATTGCATATTGCATTTTACATAGGACTGGACCCAGGTCCTTGACTGGCAACCACGGACCGCATAGCTCTCGTGATCGATCATCCCAAAGTTTATTTATATATTTGATATATGTTGCATCCGCAAGTTTTAAATTGTGATTTAAAATTGCATGAGACCAAATTTTCAAAAATAAAATCCCTCGTTTTAAATATGATTTAAAACTGATATCAAGATTAAAAGTTTATTCGATAAACTTAGGGAATTTAAATCTGTTTAAATTATCCCTACCTTCCATCAACAATGGGTGTACGTCGATGCTACTCGCATACATGACCCGGCTCATATTATTGAGGGGGTTATGTATGCCGGAAAGCTGTCCACGCCATTGAAAATTATTGTGAGTCGGTTGGAACTCCCTATAAAGTTGGCTCATATTATTGGGGACGTTAAGGGGACCTTCCTTCACGGCTCAACATTGATGGGTCATCTTGACACGTGATAGTAATCGGCGTCATATTATTGGGCCCTTACTGGACGTGAGGTGAATACATGGAGGTTGCATCGGTTGCAATTGGGTTCTACCTTTCGGGGGTCATGGTTGGCTGATATTATTCGGGACCATGATCGCTTGATTGGGCTCCATGTACCCACTAAGGAAACCTGTTTTCCCGATTTCATTAGAGGATGGTGAAATTGTTAAAATAGTGGGAGGGTAATTCATAAAACTAAATGACCTTGTCTTATGTCTTAGCGCCTTTCATATATAGTTAGTAATGCATGTCCGTTTTTCTTTTCAGTATAAACTGCTTTATAATGTCTTCGATCAAAAACCCACTCGCTGCTATACTGGATAGCAACAAGTTCACCGGTTTGAACTACCAAGACTGGCTTCGAAACCTCAACATTGTGTTGGCTTCGGAGAAACTTCTCTATACGATAGAGAAGAGCCCTCCGAAGGAAGCCCCTGCCGATATCAGCCCTGAGGAGCTGGTTACGCTTAAACAATGGTGTGACGACGAGCTTAAGACTCGATGCTATGTGATGGCATCGATGTCCAACGAAATGCAACGGCGCTTTGAGAAGACGAAGTATGCTGCTGACATACTCTTTCATCTCAAGGAACTGTATGGGGATAACTCTCGACATGAGAGGTTTACCGCTGTCATGGAGCTTATGACGAGACGCATGCGCGATGGGACTTCGGTCAGCGAGCATGGGGTTCGTATGATTGGGATCGTTGAAAAGCTGGCGGGCCTTGATATCACACTTCCACATGAGCTGTCTGTGGATGTGCTTCTCCTCTCACTACCCGCTGCATTTGACCCCTTTGTGCTCAACTTCAACATGAACAAGCTGGCAGCCACCCTCGAAGAGGTGGTTAACATGCTGGTCGTGTTTGAGGGAACCATAAAGAAGGACAAGCCCGTCCTCTTTATGGGCTCTTTTTCCTCTGCGAAGAAGGGGCCCAGACGCAAGGGTAAGAAGCGTTCTGCCCCTGCGAAGGAGGAAAAGCCCACTAAGAAGCCGAAGGCAAAGGCTTCCAAGCCAAACAAGACCGAGGATGTTTGCCACCACTGCCACAAGCCTGGGCATTGGAAGAGGAACTGCAAGGAGTACCTCGAGCAGTTGCGAACTGCGAAAGGTATGTTCTATATCGAAATAAATATGTCTCTTAGTTCGACTTCTTGGGTACTTGATACCGGATGTGGATCCCATATCTGCAATGATTTGCAGGTGATGACAAGA
>KV006361.1:27822-49043 GCA_001598015.1 Dorcoceras hygrometricum
ATAAAGAACATTATTTCTGTTTCTATGCTTGATAGTGATGGATATTCTTGTGTTTTTGCTAATTCGATTTGCAATATATACAAGAATTAATGTTTGATTGGTATTGGGGAACGCGAAAACGATCTATACACCTTAAAATTAAAACCAGTTCCAACTCGCGATGTGGAAACACATACAACAACAATTAAAAGGAAACACGATAACTTGAACCCAGCACAACTTTGGCACGCTAGGCTAGGTCATATTTCTCTAAGTAGGATGAACAAGTTAGTTAGGAGTGACATGTTTGATATGTCAGACATTAACTCCCTACCAACTTGTGAGTCTTGTCTCAAAGGAAATATGACTAAACAACCCTTCAAGGGAAAGCCTGAACGTGCTCAAGGCCTATTGGATTTGATCCATACTGATGTGTGTGGTCCGCTTAGTATTGGTACTAAACACGGTCACACATACTTCATCACCTTTACCGACGATCACTCTAGGTATGAGTACTTGTACTTAATGAAGCACAAATATGAATCCTTTAAAAGGTTCAAAGAATTCAAGACTGAAGTAGAAAATCAATTAGGCAAAAGTATTAAAGCACTTCGATCCGATCGAGGTGGTGAATACTTAAGTGCTGAATTTCAAGACTATCTTAAATAGAATGGGATTCTCGCACAGTGGAATCCTCCGGCCACACCACAGCTCAATGGTGTAGCGGAGCGTCGTAACCGAACCCTGATGGACATGGTTCGGTCTATGATGAGCTTCACTGAGCTTCCTACCTCGTTTTGGGGCTATGCGCTCGAAACGGCGGTAATGTTGTTGAACAATATCCACACCAAGGCAGTAGATAAGACTCCATATGAGATATGGATGGGCAAACCACCCAAGTACTCATACATGAGGATTTGGGGATGTCCTGCTTATGTGAAGCAGACAGTGGGAGATAAGCTGGATACCAGATCCATATTATGCTACTTCGTTGGGTATCCAAAGAATTCCATTGGATACTACTTCTACTATCCCAACGAAACAAAAGTGTTTTGTTTCTAGAAATGCCACCTTTATGGAAAGGGAATTTCTACTTGATAGAAAGGGCAAAATAGTAGAACTCGAAGAGGTTCGAGAACCAACTGAGGTACCAAGTGAATCTCCTGCGCCTCCAGAGCCAGTACCAGAAATGGTCGCACCTAGGAGATCCGAAAGGGTTCTAAGGGCTCCTGAAAGATATGGTTTCCTTCTTGAAGATGATCAGGGTGATCAAGTTGTTGGATGTGATCCAAGGACTTTCAAGGAGTCAATTTCCGATGCTGATTCTAATTTGTGGCTTGAAGCAATGCAGTCTGAGATTGACTCAATGCATGCGAACCAAGCTTGGACTCTCGATAATCCTCCCGAAGGAATTGTTCCTATTGGGTGCAAATGGATATACAAGAGGAAACTTGGACCTGACGATAAGGTATTGACCTACAAGGCGCGACTGGTCGCGAAAGGTTACACTCAAAGGCAAGGTGTTGACTATGATGAAACCTTTTCACCAGTCGCAATGTTCAAGTCGATTAGAATCTTACTAGCCATAGCCGCATGGTACGACTATGAGATATGGCAAATGGATGTGAAATCTGCGTTCCTTAATGGAAACATTAAGGAAGAGATCTATATGACGCAGCCTGAGGGTTTCACATCTGTAGGAAGTGAGCATAAGGTATGCAAACTTCAGAGATCGATCTACGGTCTCAAACAAGCATCGAGGAGTTGGAACCTGAGATTCGATGAAACAATTAAGGATTTTGGTTTCATCAAGAATCCCGAGGAGCCATGTGTATATAAGAAGGTAGTTAAAAGCGCTGTGACATTCCTTGTACTTTACGTTGATGACATTCTACTCATTGGGAAAGATGTAGGAATGCTGCAGTCAACTAAAGTATGGTTGTCTAGTAGATTCTCGATGAAGGACATGGGTGAAGCATCCTATATTCTTGGAATACAGATCTATCGGGATAGATCGAATTGGATGCTCGGACTCACCCAAGCCACCTACATCAATACCATACTTAAGAGGTTCTCTATGGAAGAGTCCAAGAGAGGACACCTACCTATAAGCCACGGGGTCACTCTATCTAAGTCTATGTGTCCGAAGACTGATGAGGAGATAGAGAGTATGGCACGTGTGCCATATGCCTCGGAAATAGGTAGCATTATGTATGGCATGATCTCAACTAGACCGGATGTCGCTACCAGGCCAACCCCGGCGAATTGCATTGGAAGGCTGTGAAAGATATTCTTAAGTACTTGCGAAGGACTAAGAATATGTTCATGGTCTATGGGGGTGGTGAACTGAAATTGGAAGGCTACACTGATTCTAGCTTCCAATGTGACGTGGATGATTCGAAGTCTACCTCTGGATTTGTATTCATGCTCAATGGTGGTGCTGTCTCTTGGAAGAGTTCCAATCAAGACACCATCGCGGATTCAACCACTGAGGCTGAGTACATCGCAGCATCAGCTGCTGCTAAGGAGGCGGTTTGGATAAGGAATTTCGTCCAAGAGTTGGGCGTCATTCCTGATGGAGTTGGTCCAGTCCCGGTGTACTGCGACAACACAGGTGCCGTTGCGCAAGCAAAGGAGCCTAGGTCTCATCAAAGATCCAAACATATACTGAGGAAATACCACATAATCCTGGATATTATGGCTAGAGGTGACATAGCAGTTGAGAGAGTCGCCTCTGCGGACAAAATTGCTGATCCACTTACGAAGCCCTTGCCAGGACCGTTGTTTGAAAAACATCGCGAAACAATGGGACTGCGTCTGATGAGTAGTTGGCTATAGGGCAAGTGGGAGATTGTTAGAGTAGATGCCCAACTAGCCAACTTGTGGCGTGTGGGTTTTATAGACTCTTGTATAAGACAATCTTTATTTATGAAATACGCATTTATTTATGGAATTCTTTATTTTCATTATGTTATATGATGTTAACAATTGTGTTGGATAAAGACCTAGAATGCACCATAGTGTATGTTAGATGTGATAGTGGATATGATGGCTATCATGAAACACATCTAATAGTCACTGTGCATTCTGAATTCGTTCCTAGTCGATTGGGCCGTCAAAATGAGGATAAGGCCGCCCGAGCTTGAGACTAGCATCTGCGATGTGAAGTACCATGTTTCATTGGTAGGGAACATTGTGATATTCTGAGCATGCAGATGGATAGTGACCTGGTGATCTATCGAACTACCCTCGTTCGGACTTTCCAAGTGGTTACCATTTATCGAGTGGATAAGTCCGAGGTCTTGGTTGTACTGATTAGTCCTCACTACTCGAAACGTCATTGAGACTCTACATGATAGGCGCCTCACTTTGACCCGTTTGCCGACTCACTTGGGGTCATTAGGCGGCGGGATTGGGTGAGGTCCCGATTCATGTAGGATTCGATGCTTCGTTGTCGAGGATTCACCGCTCGCTCTCATGCGTGGATATCCTATGCTATCTGAGGGGATAATAGTGTATAAATCTCTAGCCAGAGTACTGGATGTGTTTTAGGTAAATGAGTTTAACTAGTAACACTCGTGATTTCACTATTCGAACTCCAAGATGTATGCATAGCTATCGGATCTTTAACGACTCTCGATTTACCAATGGCCGTTGATCTGATCGGGATATATGAAATGAAAGGACCGTACTGTACGCTAACCACGACCAACTGGTTCTTGCAGGCACTATCAGTGATACCTAGGGGATCATGGGGCGATGTTGCTAGGTGCTTTACCATGATCCGATGGGTCAGTCCGAAATTGTGATTTCGGAGTCACAATGGTTGTGGGCCCACGGCTAGCTGTATCCCTGAACCATTGAGGGTCACACAAGTACTGGATTCATGATTCTCGCATGGAAACTGAGCTAAATGTGTTGAGAATTGGAAGAGGATTTTAGGGAGCGCGACTTCCTAAAAGTCAACAGGGGTCAAATTGCGATTTCCCACTGTTGAGGGGCAAAACTGTCATTTTGGACTAGGTAATCCGAAAAATTGTTTTCGCATCATAATATTCAGTTTTGGAAACTGAGTCGATCGATCCGATCTGATCATCGATCGGAGTTATGATGAAGCCGTAGTGATTTAAATGAACCGAATGTTCATATATTGGACTGGGCCCGCCCCAGGTCCAATGGGCCTGTTCAAGCCCATCAATGTTCTACTTATGTTAGACCTAGGGCTACACTACACAAAAAAGAGAACACAACATACCTAGCCTCCACACACACACGGCCGCCCACCTCTCCTCTCGGCCAACCCACACGCCGCCCGTCGGCCACCCACGCGTCGTCGCCTCTTCGCCGGACTTGTTCCGGCCACCGCGCTGAGGAGTTTTTGTCCATGCCATAATCCGTCAGATCTTCTAGTGCATATTGACGGAGGGATCTTGATTCCGGTCGTGGACCTGATTGACGATCTACCGCGGCCTACCGTTTGAAGTGCCGGTTTCCCCGTGAAACTGGTCGGAGCCAGGCACCTAGACTCCAGCAAGGTAACGATTCGATAAACGCCCTATGAATGTTTATTGAATTGTATTGATGTATTGAACGTATCCCGGGGCAAATTTTAACTTCCGCTGCGCCCCCGGGAAACGGGATACGGATCCGCCATTGTTCGCCAACATCTGCTTAGTTTTGAATACTTCCCAAAAGTCAACTCAGATGTCAACGCTTAACTCAGAATTCTTGAAATTGAAACTGTAACTTAATAGCGTGACGTCATGAGATCTGAAAAGCTCAATACGTTTGTATGACGTCATTAAGTCTGAAATCTTCAATACACTTGGATGACGTCATGACTTCTGAAATCTTCTGCGAAGGCTTAAGATCATTTATTGGTCTTATTTTGTTATCACCAAAACTAATAAAATTTATCTTAACAAGTTTGATAAAAGTATTAGGCCCATAAATAAAAAGATTTTGACTATAAAATTTTGACTTTAAAATATTTGGCCCAATATGCTAAAAATTGCCAAAAATCTCATAAATCAAATAAATTCTAAAAATGCTGGAAAACATCTTAAAAGATGTTTAAAATATCAAATAAAATCATCCACGAACTTTAGCAGCCTCCAAGACTCGAAATCTTAATTTTCACAAAAATGACCCGACAAGGCTCACTTTGAGCGATAAAATGGTAAAAATCTTTAAAAATATATTTTTTAATCAAATCACTCCCTGTTTCGACCCACATCACCCTAACAAAATATTCTAGTCACTAGGACAAATGATACTCTAAAACGATTTTGTAATTGACCAAAACGACGCCCACAAACCCACTGCCCATTCACAGATTGCAACCAGGACACGTGCTAGCCATAAAATTCATAACTAATTCGTTCCTCGACCAATCGCTTCCCGTTTGGACATACATGACCCTAACTCAATGGTCTATCTCCTGCATTCAACCTTGACCACACGACCATATTGAGCGACGTACCCGACCCCGAAAACTCTACTGTCGCGCACAGACGACAAGCCAGGACACCTGGTGATCTTAAAATTCGTAACTAATTCATTCCTTAACCAAATTGCTTCCCGTTTTGACCTAAGTGATTCTAACTCGATGTAATAACTACCTGGACCACCATTGGACCAAACTATAGCCCCATGAACCGACTATGACCGAAGCATCACAAGAAACGGATGAAACACGTGTTGAAAATCATGATTCATGCATGAATCTCAAACATTATGCATAGATCTAATCAAATCACATAAAAATCATGCATTTAACATTAAAAAAGTTTAATATGGCTTAAATGGTGAGAAAAGGAATCGATATTACATTCCTGGTTCATAGGGAAGGTAGATCTACGAGTTACCGACGTTGTAGACACGAGATCGTGGCACGACCGCCTTTGGATCGCCAAACTTCACCAAGGTCTAGAAATTTTCGAAACTTGAGAGGGGAGGAGAGGAGGGGTATGGCTGGTTTGATATGTGGAGGTTAGGTTTTGATTAAGTTTCGGTGTTATGAAAAATGAAGGTGACAATTTTGACCCCTAATGATTTAATGAAGAAAAGGGAAGGTAAATCAAAATCTTTATCTTGGTTTAAGAAGTGTCAAATTTTCGAAATCTAAGTCCCCTCAATTTTTAAGACACTTTAAAATCCAATAAAACAGCCCGTATAGGCGAAAAACGGGTTCCCCTCCAAAATAATCACAAAACCCCAATTTTCAGAAATTGTTGCTTAAAAATAATAAATTTATTTTTAAAAATCTAAGAACTTAAAAATCTAAAATTATTTTCATCTCGGTCGTCCCTAGTCTCGTCTATGCGTCCGTAACTCAAACAGGCTGAAAACATGACATGCACACCATGCCACATAAAAAATCATAAACAAATCACATAAAATGACATGTAATAATCTAAATTTATTTTCCTCCTATTCATGCACTCATTCTCACGTAATCTGGATTTCGTGGTGTTACACAAATGTTGTCAGCCCACGGCTAGTTGTATCCCTGAACCATTGAGGGTCACACAAGTACTGGTTTCCCAATTCTCGTACGGATATGGTACTCAAAGTGTTGAGTATAGAAGAGTAAGGTTGGGAGTATGACTTCCTAAAAGTAGCTAAGGGAGTAGGACTTCCATATTTAGCTAATGAGAGTAAACCTGTCATATATAGAATAATGATCAGTTTTGTAAACTGAGCATATTGGTGATATCTGATCATCGATCGGGATTATGATGAGATCAAAATCGAGGGAGTCGAAATGAATTTTCACAGTTCGACTTGAACCGAATGTTCACTGTTTGAGTTGAACCGAATGTTCACAGTTTGAGTTGAACCGAATGTTCACTGTTTGAGTTGAATCAAACTCTATCCCTCAATCTATAAGTGTGGCAATGAGGAGATACTTTCAAGAGTGAGAAAGAAAAACACCAAAAGCTATTCAACAAACTCCTCCCGTCTCCCTTCTTCCCTCGTCGTCGCCGCCGCCCGCCGCCACCGTCGGAATATGTTCCGACCATCTCGGCGAGGAGATTCCGTCCGTGAAATTTTCATCGGTTTTCTAGTGCAAACCGGCGAAGGAGTTGAGATTCTGGTCGTGGATCGGATTAGGCGTCGATCCAGCCGTTCAACCATTGAAGTGTCAATTCCCTCGTGGAACTGGTCGGAGCCAGGCGCCTAGACTCCAGCAAGGTAACCTTCTAAACATCCTATGAATGTTTAGATTATTGTTTAGGTGTATTGACCATTCCCGAGCTCAAATTTTAAATTCTTCCGCTGCGCCTCGGGAGCGGGATCTGGATCCGCCGCTGCGCCAACAATCCTCATAGAGCTGAGTTAGTTTTCCAATATTTCTTTAGCTGTAGAGCACATCTTGATCATGCTGAACATGTTCTTGTCCGGGGTCGATGTCTTTGGCCACATTATCAAGATTAGCTTTTTTCTTGTCTTCAGCCGTCCATTCACATCTAGGCTTCTCGACCCTTCTTGGAGCGCCGTCGATATAACGATGGAAATATTGGCTTTCAATATCTTCATTGGTACATCTGTGATAACGAACCACATATCATCATCTGGAGCCAACAAATGTTCTTGCATACGGATTTTCCAATAATCATAATGTTCCTTGGAGAGCATAGGAATTTTTTTGTATGATGCCATGTATAATGAATGAGATTTTAAAAAGGATTTTTGTTCAAGATTGAGTTTACTCTACTCTGATACCACTTGTTAGGATCGAAACAAACAACGCAGAGTTTGGAAGGGGGTTGAATAAACTTTTTGCAAACTTTTGTGCTTTAAAATATTCTTTCAAATCAGTTGCTTCGACAAATGAGTCTGTAACTCAAATATGATCTGTTCTCTTGAGAAACATAAAATATATGCGGGAATATCTCAATTGAACAGTGAACAAAAATATGCAAATGTATGCTGAAATGAAATAAGATCGTGAGAGAAATTTGTTTCTGGAAGTTCGAATCAATGCTTCTACCTCTCTCCTTCTTCCAACATTTAAAGGATTCCACTAGAAGATTTGATATTAATACAAAGTATTATAATCCGGTCAGTCAGGCCGCACCCGAAATGAACACCTAGTCTCAACAACTACACCAGCACGCATACTGTGTTTACAATGTGAATAAGGCTTTTGTTAAGATGTAACGAAAAACACAAAGCCAAAAGATTCAGCATACGCTGAAAACTTTTATCAAAGAATATGAAAAACAAAAGTTTTTGTTCATTGTTCAATCGATGTTAACTATCAGCTCTCAATTTGTTGTAATCACTTTTTCAATAATGCTTCGAGAAAACTTATTCCTCGCATGAGCGATCTTCTACTTATAATCTTTGGATCCAATGGTAATAAATCTTACTCGTAGACATATCATATGGATCCCTGAACTGCTTCCTGAAGCTAATAAATGTGCATTTAATTCTCGTACTGTACCTTGTACTGCTCATTAAATGATTTCCTTCTTTTGCACAAATTTGGCAACTCTGATAAAGAATAGCTCTTAGGCTTTTTTGGTTTTAGCCGAAAGTGTTTAACAACTATAAATAATCCTTATAAGTCAATCCGTCAAATCATGATAGAATCAGAATGATTTGACAAGCATCTGATTGTGTACTGAAGTCCTGAGCTGAACTACACTTCTGAGTTGAACTACCCTGAGCTGATCTACCAAAATCTGATCTATCCTGACTGATCTACCTTGATCTGATCTACCGTGAGCTGATCTACCCTGAGTGGAATGTTCTTAAGTTGATATGCTCTAAACTGATCCGCCTGTCCTTACTCATCTTAGCTCTGATCTGATTTGAAAAAATAACGTTGTTAGCTCTGACGTGATCCGGACGCTTAATATTCGAGCTGAATTATTCTTAACTAATACTTCGTGAAATTTGTCTTTACCAAAATTTAGAATATTCAACAACTAGTATTCCAGTTAAAATAAAAATAAATATTTCAAAAACAAAAGTGATGTAACCGAATTTTTCTCAGCCATGAGCTACGATTAGGTCAGGTCCTTGGCCATGTCTGGTCATCGGGATAATATATCCAGGGTACCATAGGTCTGGTCTTGGGGCACTAGGTCTGGTCCTCAGGAGAATACGCCTCGGGGTAAAACCAGGTCTAGTCTTTGAATATCAGGTCCGGTCCTCGGGAGAATATACCTCAGGCTACCACCAGGTCTGGTCCTTGTGAGAATACACCCTCGGGGTACCACTAGGTCTAGTCTTTGAACACTAGGTCTGATCCTCGGGAGAATACACCTTGGGTATGCCTGAACAATTGAGGGGGACGTAAAACCACATAAACAAGTAATAAAACCCCTCCGATTTTTAAGTTAGGTCGAGTGGTCAGGAATAGAGATGAAGAGTAAATTTTAACGATAAGAGTTTATCCCATTGTGAGTGAATGTAAAATTAGGCATACATGTACTTTTGTAGAGTGTGAGCAATTTAACCGAAGTTTGATGTGTTTCAGTGGGATTTTAGCCTGGTGTCATGCATGAGTTAACCACATCTCAAGGCATGGTTGTCTCCACAACTCCTCGATATAAGAACAATTTTTCGTGTACATATGGTCCACTTTAGAGACATAATTGCCACGCTAGGACACTGGACAAGATAAGTTGGCTCAAGGATATTAAAACATGCTTGGGTGTTTAGAAAACTGCTTGGGAGTGCTAGACCTGCTCGAGCTCTGGAGTTCTTATGTCTGTTCGTAGTACTAGACCTGCTCGAGCTCTGAAGTTATGAGGTCTATTTGAGAGTGCTGGACCTCTTTGGGCTCTGGAGTTCTGAGGTCTATTCGAAAGTCCTGGACTTGCTCAAGCTCTGGATTTCTAATGTTTGTTCGGGTCCTAAGGTTGGTTACATAAGGGTATCAAGAGTATGTTAGAGTAGGTGCCCAGCTAGCCAACTGTTGGTAGTGGGCCTGTTGACTCTACTGTAAAAATGATCTTTATTCATATAATTTACATTTACCTGGCATTATTTATCTTCATTATTATGATTACAAGTTGTTGGATAAATACCTTGAATACACTATAGTGTATGTTAGATGTGATAGTAGATTTGATGGCAATCATGAAACACATCTAATAGTCAATGTGTGTTCTAAACGAGTTCCTAGTCGATTGGACCGTCCAAAAGAGGATAAGAGCTGCCCGAGCTTGAGACTAGAATCTGCGATGCAAAGTACCACATTTCATTGGTACGGAACATAGTGATGTTCTGCGCATGCAGATGGATAGTGACCCGGTGATCTATCGAGCTATTTGTCCCTCGTTCAGACTTTCCAAGTGGTTATCATTTATTGAGTGGATTAAGTCTGAGGTCTTGGTTGTACAGATTAATCCTCACTAGTCGAAATGTCATTGAGACTCTACATGATAGGTGTCTCACTTTGACCCGTTTACCGACTCAGTTTGGGTCATTAGGTGGCGGGATAGGGTGAGGTCCTGATGCATGTAGGAGTTGATGCTTCATTGTCAAGGATTCACCGCTCGTCCTTTGTGCATGGATACCTATGCTGTCTGAGGAGATAATAGTGTGACAAATATCTGTCTAGAGTACTAGATGTGTTTTAGGTAAATGAGTTTACTTAGTAGAACATGCGATGTCACTATTTGATCTCCAAGATGTAAGCATGACTTTTGAATCTTTAGCGACTCTAGATTTATCAATGGTCGTTGATTCGGTCGGGATATTTGTGCTGAAAGGACCGTACTGTATGCTAACCATGACCAACTGGTTCTTGCAGGCACTATCAGTGATACCTAGGGACCATGGGACGATGTTTCTAGACGCTTTACCATGATCCGATAAGCAAGTCCGAAAATGTGTTTTCGAAGTCACAAAGAGTTGTGATCCCACGGTTATTTTTATCCCTGAACCATTGAAAGTCACACAAGTACTGGTTTCTAAATTCCCGTATGGAAATTGTACTCAAATTGCTGCGTATAGTAGGCGGAAGGATGAAAGTGTGACTTCCTAAAATTGGTTGGGTAAGTATGACTTTCCTTTTAGCTGATAGGGGCCTAACTGCTATATTGGATTAGGTGGTCCGAAAATTGTGACGCTTTACCATGATCCGATAAGCAAGTCCGAAAATGTGTTTTCGAAGTCACAAAGAGTTGTGATCCCACGGTTATTTTTATCCCTGAACCATTGAAAGTCACACAAGTACTGGTTTCTAAATTCCCGTATGGAAATTGTACTCAAATTGCTGCGTATAGTAGGCGGAAGGATGAAAGTGTGACTTCCTAAAATTGGTTGGGTAAGTATGACTTTCCTTTTAGCTGATAGGGGCCTAACTGCTATATTGGATTAGGTGGTCCGAAAATTGTTTTTACACCATAATGTTCTTTTTTGTAAATTGTGCAGATCGGTCAGATCTGATCGTCGATCGGGATTATGATGAAGCCACAAAGATGGACTTGAAACCAATGTGCCCTAGGCCTAGACCTATTTTGGGCCCATTAACCTGGTTTAAGCCCATGAAATATCTGTAAATAGGGGCTTAAGGGGAGCTTTTCATTTGAACCAAGTTGTATTGACAACTCCCACACAGCTCCTCTCCCCTCACTCTCGCCCTCCTCCTCCAACAGTCGCGCCGTCGCTGTCGCCGCCCGTCGCCGACGCCGCGCCACCGTCGTCGCTGTCGGAATTCATTCCGACCGTATCGGTGTGACGATTCCTTTTGAAAAATCTTCACTGGTTTTCTAGTGCAGACGTGAAGGAATTGAGATTTCGGTCGTGGATCGGTTGGAAGATTAGAGTTGTACAACCGTTGAAGTGCTATTGCCACGTAAAACCGGAATAAATGGAGCCTGGCTCATATTCGCCAAAGTTAAATACTTTAAACATCCTTTGTATGTTTAGTTTTAATTTTCGTGTATTGATCATTCTCGGGCTCTATTAATTTTAAACTTTTGCTGTGACCCGGGAGCGGGATCCAGATCTGCTGCTGCACCAATAGTGTATCCCTCGATCGGTCCCATAAGAGGGAATTGAAGTCTAGGAGCGTGTGTAGTTATGGTCGGGACCCGAACAACAAATTGTGTTTTTTCTTCTACTAGTCAGTTGAATTTTACTTTCCATTTATATTCCATGTTCATTGCAATCTCCGGGAAAAATCATAAATATTTTCTTGACTAATATCATATGCTGGGCCCGGGTAGGGACTATCCATTAAATATTTTTATAAGTGTTAAGAGTATGACCTCGAACATAAATGGAAGTTTAATTAAACACAAATGTCTGTTCAGACAGGCTACGTTCCAGAGCAAATAATCACGAAGTTTTTTTTCGGGCAAAGTTTTCTCATAACTCTAAAGAAATTGTGCTCAGATAGGATTACTATCTTGACTTGTTAAAATATTGATTGACCCCTGAACCTGATCTGTGTTCAGACTGATAATTTTAAAATTTTCACAAGGTAAGATAGGCAGGGTCTCTACCCAAGATTAACGAAACTAAGTTTTAATAGACGATGGGTAATACATCCCGAGTTGTATTGCCAATGAGAATTAGTCCTTTCAGTGCCGAACTGGTCATTCTTTGTGCCAACAAAATTTGGATTTTGTAGTACAAAGCTGGTCGGGCTTTGTAGTATCGAGCTGGTCGGGCTTTGTGTACCGAACCGGTCGGGCTTGTGATGTCAAGCTGATCGGTCTTTGTGGTGTCGATCTGGTCGGCTTTATAGTACCGAAATGATCAGGTTTTGTGGTACCGAGCTAGTTAGGATTTGTAGTGATGAGCTGGTTAGCCTTTGTAGTACCGAGCTGGTCGGTCTGCCAACAAGGGTTGGGCTTTGTGGTGCCAAGCCGATCGGGCTTTTAATTGTGTTCAGGCAGGGTTTCCACCCGTGGTGATTGGATTAACATAGCAAAACTTTCAATTGGTCGAGTATAATTGTGTCAAAAAATAGTTTTTGTTTGATAAAGTAAAGAATTTACAAAACAAAGAACTGACCTAAGCATAGTATTTTACATCCAGATCTTAGTTTTGAATTACACAAAACTTGTTATTGTGTTACTAATATTTATATGTAGTGTGCAGATGTTTATTAGAAGATAAATCTGATGTGGTGTATAGCCTACAAGAAGAGACAGAGATCTGATGTGGCGAAAGAGAGAAGTCTGGATATAATGAAGATAGGAGAAATCTGGAAGTTGATGAACAGGAGAAATCTGAAGAGATCTAATATGAAGAGAAAAGTCTGTGAAGAGAGATCTGATCAGTAAAGTAAAGAGAAGAGAAGTCTGAAACGCTGAAACACTAAAGAAGAGAAATGGAATATGAATTCAGCAGTAGATAAGATGCAAGCAGAAGAACAGACGCTGATCAGTTGATAACAGATGTTGTTATCAGACGCTGATCAGTTGTAAAGATAAATAGAAGCTGATGAAGAACAGAAGCGAAGCAGTAGAGAAAATAAATACGAGAAGCACTCAGCTGTTGAAAGCTTTCAACTGTTACAGACACTCAGCTGTTGCAAGCTTTCAACTGTTACAAGTAATTCAGCCGTTGGTATAGTACAGTTGTTAAAACAATCAGTAGTTGAACATCTGGAATGACGAATAGTTGAAAGCTGATATCAGTAGTTAAACATAAGATGATATCAGTAGTTGAACAGAAGATGTTATCAGTAGTTGAACAACTGGAGTGTCGAACAGGAAATAATATCAGTTGTCGAACAGCTAAACAGAAGATGTGAGTGAACAATCGAACAAAAGATGAATCAGCTGTTGCGCGAAGACAAATATGAAACAGATGTAGCGCTAAGGAAAAGATGTATCAGCTGTTGGTGTAGTTCAGCTGTTGAAGATGAAACAGCAGTATGTTCAGCTGTTGAAGATGAAACAGCTGTTGGAGTATTTCAGTCGTTGAAGCAGTTAGTTGTTGCGAAACACTCAGCTGTTGGCAGTAGTGTTGAGGAAGACACTCAGCTGTTGCATAAATACAGAAGACGACAAACGCCTGCAAAAGAAAGGACACAAGGACAACACTGTCGGTACTTTACAGAACACCTTTTAACAGGAAGAAATTTGAACAGTAGATATAATTACAAGAAGTGATGCTGAATCACGATAAGGTGACAACGCATAGTGCACAAATAGAAAGGGAAGAAAAACAGAGAAACAAAGCAGTCGACCACCATGATAGAGGAGCTTATTGCTAGTGTCGACTACTGAGTCTTCATCAATTCTTTAGGAGCATTTCCCAGTTGTGTGAGATTTCATTTTATACGAGAGTTATGCATTCACTGTAAATCTTACACACATAGAGATTCATTCACACTTATGAGAGTTGAGTGAAACAATTTAGTGAATGAATCTCAAACCCAATACAAAATCAGATCCCATCCAAGCACGAAGACGTTAAACTTTATGTATGTAACCTTTCTCACAAAGGAGTAAAAGAAGTGATTGACACAGCCGAGGGCTGGTGTAGAGTCTAGGAGTTCTCGCAGCCTATGGCTATTGGATCGGGTCTGTACACGAGGTGTAAGATCAAATATTCTAGTGGAACCTTCCGAGGCGGAAGAAGGGGAGACGTAGGATATTGATATCCGAACTTCGGGAGACGTAGGATATTGATATCCGAACTTCCAGAAACAAACACTGAGTAATTTACAGTATTCCGCATATGCACTTATTTTAGCATGATATCACACACGCACAAACAGATTTCACGCACAGTTGCATTGCATATTGTTTAATGAAATCTGTTTGCATCGAGTTTTAAAATTAGGATTCAGTTCTGGTGTTTTCCGCATGATTTTATTTCATACCAGATTTTTCTCCGGTGCTCTATTATATGTTCAAGAACCGTGAGCTATTGTAGCTCCTTAGCAGCGTTAGATTTAATTTTTTTTTATGGATCAGATCTCTCGGCCCCTGTTGTGTTGTTTAGTTTGTTTAGAGATCTGATCATTCGGTCCTAACAAGTGGTATCAGAGAGGGTTGTTCTTGAACGTGCATTCTTTTTAAAACGCATGTGCTATATGTTTTTAAACGTTTTAAAAGTTTTGAGAAGCTTATATTATGAAGGCCAGGTGAAAAAGGGTTTTTGGACATCGGTTATCTTTTGTCGAGCTGACACAGAATGCGCGAGTTCTGTGTGGATGCCAAGATCTTATTTTGGTTGGGCTGTTTTCAGCACATGGGACAAAATAAGTGAAATGAAGGAGAATCTGATTGTCCAGACATCGTTTTCCCTGCTGAATATATTAAGTGACTCAGTAGCACGTGTTCTGTTTTGAAAAAAAAATTATTCGTGTGCTCTGATAGTTTTCAAAACTTTTTGTTATGCGGAAATTTAAGCTGGTGCTTTGCTTTTTATTGAGCTTATATTATAAAAGATAGAGAGAGTAATGACTTTGGAATTGCAGAGCATTGTTCCAAAAGAATGTGCAGTGATATGTCTTCTGTCGAGCTGACACAGATCTTGCGAGATTTGTGTGTATGCCAAGACTTTTAATTTTGTTATGGGACAGAATTAAAAACAAATGGAAGAGATTCTGTGAATTCCAGTGTTATTTATCTTTTAATCTTTAGTAATCTGAGCAATTTGTTTGAAGCACCATTTTTCAGATTTGACGTTGTTCGGTTTGTTTATCTGTGTTTTGTCAAATCTGATAGCTGCTGCATCGTATCAATGCTACAAAATGCTTTTAAAAACTCATGTTATGAAGTGTAAGGGGTGTAATGAATTTTGAATTTCAGATTTCATCTTCTATCGAGCTGACACAGATTTTGTGAAATCTGTGTGTATGCCACTTTCTCTATCTCTGGTTGTGCTGATAAATAGCGCATGGGACAGCGATTGAGAAACATGGAAGAAGTACTGTTAATTCAATTTTCATTTACCTCCAAATCTGAATGAATGAGAAATTTTTTGTAGCATTCGATTTGTTCTTTCAAAATCATAGCATATTGTTGCATTCGGTCGGCCAAAATCTATTTTTTTTATCTGAAAAACTCCTGTTGTCACAGTTATTGTTGTGTTAGTGTAGGGAGAGCCTCATTTTCATTTTAAATATATCGGGAAGACAAGTTTTCGAACCCTTTTTGATTCCCACAAAAAGGGAGAGAATTTTTAGATCATGCATTTGTTATTTAAAGTTTTGTGTAAATCAAAAAGGGAGAGATTGATGGATCTGTGTAAGCAGATCCAGATCTTAGTTTTGAATTACACAAAACTTGTTATTGTGTTACTAATATTTCTACGTAGTGTGCATATGTTTATTAGAAGAGAAATCTGATGTGGTGTATCGCCTACAAGAAGAGACAGAGATCTGATGTGGCGAAAGAGATAAGTCTGGATATAATGAAGATAGGAGAAATCTGGAAGTTGATGAACAGTAGAAATCTGAAGAGATCTAATATGAAGAGAAAAGTCTGTGAAGAGAAATCTGATCAGTAAAGTAAAGAGAAGAGAAGTCTGAAACGCTGAAACACTAAAGAAGAGAAATGGAATATGAATTCAGCAGTAGATAAGATGCAAGCAGAAGAACAGACGCTGATCAGTTGATAATAGATGTTGTTATCAGACGCTGATTAGTTGTAAAGATAAATAGAAGCTGATGAAGAACAGAAGCGAAGCAGTAGAGAAGATAAATAAGAGAAGCACTCAGCTGTTGAAAGCTTTCAACTGTTACAGACACTCAGCTGTTGCAAGCTTTCAACTGTTACAAGTAATTCAGCCGTTGGTATATTACAGTTGTTAAAACAATCAGTAGTTGAATAGCTGGAACGACGAACAGTTGACAGCTGATATCAGTAGTTAAACAGAAGATGATATCAGTAGTTGAACAGAAGATGATATCAGTAGTTGAACAGAAGATGTTATCAGTAGTTGAACAACTGGAGTGTCGAACAGGAAATGATATCAGTTGTCGAACAGCTAAAATAGAAGATGTGAGCGAACAATCGAACAAAAGATGACTCAGCTGTTGCACGAAGACAAAGATGAAACAGATGTAGCGCTAAGGAAAAGATGTATCAGCTGTTGGTGTAGTTCAGCTGTTGAAGATGAAACAACAGTATGTTCAGCTGTTGAAGATGAAACAGCTGTTGGAGTATTTCAGTCGTTGAAGCAGTCAGTTGTTGCGAAACACTCAGCTATTGGCAGTAGTGTTGAGGAAGACACTCAGATGTTGCATAAATACAGAAGACGAAAAACGCCTGCAAAAGAAAGGACACAAGGACAACACTGTCAGTACTTTACAGAACACCTTTTAAAGGAAGAAATTTGAACAGTAGATATAATTACAAGAAGTGATGCTGAATCACGATAAGGTGACAACGCATAGTGCACAAATAGAAAGGGAAGAAAAACAGAGAAACAAAGCAGTCGACCACCATGATAGAGGAGCTTATTGCTAGTGTCGACTACTGAGTCTTCATCAATTCTTTAGGAGCATTTCCCAGTTGTGTGAGATTTCATTTTATACGAGAGTTATGCATTCACTGTAAATCTTACACACATAGAGATTCATTCACACTTATGAGAGTTGAGTGAAACAATTTAGTGAATGAATCTCAAACCCAATACAAAATCAGATCCCATCCAAGCATTGCTCAAGAGTGATGTTCCGATTGCTCAAGAGTTCCCAGATGTGTTTCCAGATGAGATTCCTGGATTCCCTCCGAGGCGAGAGATTGACTTCAGTATTGAGTTGGTGCCTGGTACTGCCCCGATTTCTAGAGCTCCGTATCGATTGGCGCCAGCGGAGTTGAAGAACTCAAGGATCAGTTGAGAGATCTTCTTGAGAAAGGCTTCATTCGACCGAGTATGTCGGCTTGGGGAGCTTTGATTCTGTTTGTGAAGAAGAACGATGGAACTATGAGGATGTGCGTTGATTTTTTGCAGTTGAACAAAGTGACAGTGAAGAACAAGTATCCGTTGCTGAGGATTGATGACTTGTTCGACCAGTTGCAAGGATCGGCCGTGTACTCAAAGATTGATTTGCGATCTGGCTATCATCAGTTGCGGATTAGAGACGCTGATGTAGCGAAGACAGCGTTCCGGATGAGATACGGGCATTATGAGTTTCTTGTGATGCCGTTTGGATTGACGAATGATCCTCCTGTGTTTATGGATTTGATGAATCGCGTCTTTAGCGAGTACATTGATCGATTCGTGATTGTTTTTATAGACGAAATCTTGGTGTATTCGAGGAGTTTCATAGAACATAAAAAGCACTTGAGACTAGTGTTGCAGAGACTGAGTGACTCACAATTGTATGCCAAGTTCAGCAAGTGTGAATTCTGGCTGGACAAAGTTATCTTCTTGGGTCATGTGATTTCAGCGCAAGGAATTTCTGTGGATCCTAGTAAGGTCGAAGCAGTTCTTAACTGGGAGCGACCTAGGAATGTGTCCGAGATCCGTAGTTTCTTGGGATTGGCTGGCTATTATAGGTGTTTCATTGAGAAGTTTTCTTCGATAGCCAGGCCGATGACTCAGTTGACCCATAAGGATAGGAAGTTTGTTTGGACTGATGAGTGTGAGTCGAGTTTTCAGATGCTGAAGGAGAAGTTGACTACTGCTCCTGTTTTGGCCTTGCCTTCGGGTTTTGGAGGTTTTGTGGTGTGCTCCGATGCTTCTCTGAGTGGTTTAGGATGTTTTTTGATGCAGAACGGGTATGTGATTGCGTATGCGTCTCTACAGTTGAAGCCTCATGAGACGAGATACCCCGTTCATGACTTAGATTTGGCTGCGGTTGTGTTTGCCTTGAAGATATGGCGACACTATCTGTATGGTGAGGAGTTTGTGGTGTACACCGACCACTTGAAGTATATCTTCACCCAGTCAGATTTGAATATGAGGCAACGTCGTTGGATGGAGTTGCTTAATGATTTTGATTGCGAGATACAGTATCAGCCTATGCGGATGAACTTGGTAGCCGATGCTTTGAGTAGGAAAGCCCAGCCTGCGATGCTGACATCCTTGAGTATCTCGAGAGTCCACGAGCAGTTGAGTACTTCTGGTTAGCGATTCCAACCGGGTGATCAGTACTTCATAATTTCTTCAGGTTGAACCACAGATTGTGATTGACATCAGGGAGGCGCATAGGACTGATCCGTATATCCATGAGTTGAAGATTAAGGCCCAGAATGGTCTGTTAGGAGATTTCTCTGTTGCTTCCGATGGATGTCTAAGATTTCGAGGAAGGTTAGTGGTTCCGAACTTGATTGATTTGAAAGAGACTATTATGAATGAAGCGCATTGCAGTCGATATAGCATGCATCTGGGGGAGAAGAAGATGTACCATGCTTTGAAGTCTCACTACTGGTGGGAAGACATGAAGAGCGACATTTCTGGTTTTGTTGCTCGATGTCTGAATTGCCAGCAGGTTAAGGCTGAGAGAATGAGACCTGGTGGATTGTTGCAGAGTTTAGAAGTGCCCCAATGGAATTGGGAGCACATCACCATGGATTTTGTGACTCATTTGCCTCGATCGAGTAGGGGATGCGACGCGATTTGGGTGGTGATTGATAGACTCTCGAAGTCAGCCCATTTCATTCCCTATGATGTGAGGTGTTCGTTGAAGAAAATGGCGAAGTTGTATGTCGACCATGTGGTTAGATTGCATGGAGTGCCTGTTTCGATAGTGTCCGATAGAGATCCGAGATTCACCTCTCGTGTGACACCCTAACCCAACGGGGTCACGGATTTGGGGGTAATTAAATTTTTGAAACAAAGGAAGGGCTGAAAGATAATTTGTTATAAGATGTATCTCTTATAACTTCAAAATAAATAGTAACTCTAAGACAAAGCTAACAAACGTTTAATTTGCGCGCCAACTGCTGAAAACTTATTTGCGGAAAAACAGAGTCTAATATATATCTTTGCAATTGCGATTACAACATCCGAATTTCTACATGAATAAACAGCTCTTGTAATTGATTTCAATACAGTATTCCTAAGATACAAAACAACGACTGCTACGACATGGAATACGTTGGCCATTGTGTTAGAGTAGATGCCCAACTAGCCAAATTGTGGCGTGTGGGTTTTATAGACTCTTGTATACGACAGTCAATAAACATTCATAGGGCGTTTATCGAATTGCTACCTTGCTGGCGTCTAGGCGCCTGGCTCCGACCAGTTTCACGAGGAAACCGGCACTTCAAACGGTAGGCGGCGGTAGATCGTCAATCAGGTCCACGACCGGAAACAATCTTCCTCCGTCAATCTGCACTAGAAGATCTGATGAATTTTAGCACGAACGGATTCTCCTCGTTGCGGTGATCGAAACAAGTCCGATCACGCGAAAAACAGGGCGACGGCGGCGGCCGCGGCCGGCGGCGATGGGCGGTCGGCGGCGGCGTGAGGCATGTGGGAGAGGGTGGGCGGCTATGAGAGCTAGGTTGTTTCTTGTGTTTGTCTCATGGTAGCCCTAGGTCTAATTAAATAAGTGATGGGCTTGAACCGGCCCAATGGACCTGGGGCGGGCCCAGTCAATATATGAACATTCGGTTCAACCGCATCACCGTGGCTTCATCATAACTCCGATCGACGATCAGATCGGACCGATCGACTCAGTTTCAAAACTGACTATTATGATGCGAAAACAATTTTTCAGACCACCTAGACCAAAATGACAGTTATGCCCCTCAACTTTCGGAAATCGCAATTTGACCCCTGTTGACTTTTAGGAAGTCGCACTCCCTAAAGTCCTCCTCCTATGCTCAACGCATTGAGCTCAGTTTCTATGCGGGAATCATGAATCCAGTACTTGTGTGACCCTCAATGGTTCAGGGATACAGCTAGTCGTGGGCCCACAACCATTGTGACTCCGAAATCACAATTTCGGACTTGCCCAACAGATCATGGTAAAGCGCCTAGCAACATCGCGCCATGATCCCCTAGGTATCACTGATAGTGCCTGCAAGAACCAGTTGGTCGTGGTTAGCGTACAGTACAGTCCTTTCAACACATATATCCCGATCAGATCAACGACCATTGGTAAATCAAGAGTTGCTAAAGATCCGATAGCTATGCATACATCTTGGAGATCGAATAGTGACATCGCGAGTGTAACTAGGTAAACCCATTTACCTAAAACACTTCTAGTACTCTGGCCAGAGATTTATACACTATTATCCCCTCAGATAGCATAGGATATCCACGCATGTCTGCAAGCGGTGAATCCTCGACACGATGCATCGACTCCTACATGCATCGGGGTCTCACCCAATCCCGCGCCTGACTGACCC
>KV006361.1:60597-86520 GCA_001598015.1 Dorcoceras hygrometricum
ATAATGTCTCCATATCTTAAGGGCAAAGACTACAGCTGCTAGTTCTAAATCATGCGTTGGGTAATTCTTCTCGTGATCCTTCAGCTGTCTAGATGCATATGAAATGACTTTATGCTCCTGCATCAATACAGCTCCTAGTCCCAACTTTGATGCGTCAGTGTAAATCACAAATTTTCCTTCATCAGTCGGCATAGTTAAGACTGGTGCTTCTATCAATGCTTGCTTTAACTTGTCAAAACTGTTTTGACATTCAACTGTCCAGTTATACTTCACCTGTTTCCTTGTTAACGTAGTTAAGGGAACAACTATCTTAGATAATCCTTGGATAAATCGCCTATAGTATCCAGCTAAACCCAAGAAACTCCTTATCTCTGGAACTTTTTTTGGTACTGGCCAGTCTTTAACAGCTTCTACTTTAGCTGGATCTACTTCTATTCCATCCTTAGAAATAACATGGCCTAAGAATGATACCTTCTCCATCCAGAAGTCACATTTTCTAAATTTAACAAACAGTTTCTTATCTTTCAAAATCTGGAGAACGATTCTTAAATGTTGAGCATGATCCCTTCTGGTCTTAGAATACACTAAGATATATCATCAATGAAAACCACTACAAACTGGTCTAAGTATGGTTGAAAGACCCTATTCATTAAATCCATAAAAGCTGATGGAGCATTCGTAAGTCCAAAGGACATAACTAAGAACTCATAGTGGCCATATCTAGTTCTAAAGGCTGTTTTTTAAACATCAGGTGCCTTAATTTTCAGTTGGTGATACCCAGACCTCAAGTCGATCTTAGAGAAAACTACTGACCCTTTCAACTGGTCGAACAGATCTTCTATCTTGGGTAATGGATACTTATTTTTAATCGTCAATTTATTCAACTCTGGGTAGTCTATACATAACCTCATACTTCCATCCTTCTTCTTAACAAATAAAACAGGGGCTCCCCAGGGGGAAGTACTTGGTCTAATAAACAAATCTTGTATCTGTTCTTTCAATTCCTTCATTTCCGTTGGAGCTAATCGGTATGGTGGTTTAGATACTGGAGCAGCTCCTGGGACCAAATCAATTGAAAATTCCAGCTCTCTGTCTGGTGGCAGTCCCTGGATGTCTTCTGAAAAAACTTCAGGGAATTAATTTGCTACTTCTACGGCTGACAGCTGAGGTCTATCAGTCGCTACTAAGGATGATATAACTCGGGGAACTCTATCGACATGCTTGGCTAAAAACTGGAATGACTCTCCCACGGGTGGGTTAACAACTACTATTCGTAATTTGAAATCAATTAATAGCCCATACTTAGTTAGCCAATATATTCCCAAAATCATATCAAACTTTGGCATCGGCAATACAATCAAATCAGCCGTAATCTTGTGTCCTTGAAGTTTAAGCTCTAAACTCCTAATCAACTCATGAGACACCAGCTGTTCTTCTGAAGGTACTGATACACAGTAACCTACCAATACTCGCTCCGGCTGGATATGCAGTTTCTTAACAAACTCAGCAGCAATAAATGAATGTGTAGCTCCTGAATCTATTAAAGCCAGAGAAGGAAACCCAGCTATCGAAATTTCACCTGTAACTACTGTCGAGTCTGGATTGGCTTGATCAGCAGTCATTACGTAGGCTCTACCGGTTACCAGTTGCTTGGATTTTGGACATGTCTTCATAATATGTCCTGGCATCCCACATTTATAGCAGACATTTTGTCCGAGTCTGCACTATCCAGGATGAGATTTTTGGCACTTAGGACACACTGGCCTATTATTACCAGCGGGAACAGAACTAATAGGTTGAATCAGCAGAGGTTTTTGCTCCTGAGGCTTCTGCTGGCTCTTGTTCTGTTTCTTGAATGGCCTCTGATCCTTCTGCTGAAAGGCTTGTCTCTTCTGTTGCCTTTCCTCATCAAGATCCTTCCAATCCCTTTCAATTTGCAGGGCTCTATCCACTGCTTCTCTATAAGTCCTTGGCACGGATAGCCTAACATTCATTTTTAACATAGGCTTCAATCCTTCTATGAAATGATTCAATTTCTCTTTTGGATCTCTTCCAATGAATGGCACAAAGTAGCACCCTCTCTCAAATACACGTGCATATTCTTGCACAGTCAAACTTCCTTGTTTAAGAGTCAAGAAATCTCTCTTTAGTTCAGACCTTTTACCAGCTGGGAAGTATTGTTCAAAGAATACTTGCTTAAAATCTGCCCAAGTTATGTTCAGCAGATCCACAGACAATTTGTCTCCTTCCCACCAAATCATCGCATCTTCCCTTAACATATAGATAGCGCACCTGGGCCTAACTAAATCAGGCGTCTGGAGGTACTAAAAAATAACCTCCATGGATTTGATCCAACTCTCTGCAACTAGTGGATCAGTAGTTCCACTAAATTCCTTAGGCTTCTGGCGCCTAAATTTCTCTCTTCTAAAGGAATACTTCTTCTGCCTCGTCCTCTACCTGACATCTTATATTCTATAGCCCGCAATCCACCGCATACATTTATCAGAACATGCTAAAACAAAAGACAATGCTCTGAAAATAAAACTCACAACTTAGAGGAACAGACGATGAACTTTGATCCAGCTGATGGTGCATGTGTTTATCTCAAGAACGTTGCTCTGATACCATGTTGTGACACCCTAACCCAATGGGGTCACAGATTTGGGGGTAATTAAATTTTTGAAACAAAGGAAGGGCTGAAAGATAATTTGTTATAAGCTGTATCTCTTATAACTTCAAAAGAAATAGTAACTCGAAGACAAAGCTAACAAACGTTTAATTTGCACGCCAACTGCTGAAAACTTATTTGCGGAAAAACAGAGTCTAATATATATCTTTGCAATTGCGATTACAACATCCGAATTTCTACATGAATAAACAGTTGTTGTAATTGATTTCAATACAGTATTCCTAAGATACAAAACAACGACCGCTACGACATGGAATACGTTGGCCATTGATAAACACACATCACCCAGCAGATGATTCACATTTCACCAGCTGTCGCACCTGCATCATTTTAAAAGCTAGTGAGCCTAGGGGCTCAGCAAGTAAAACCTGAATAATAATAAGATCAAATACGCAGATGGACTTCTGATCATTTCATAAGTTAAAGGAACATCAATACATAAACACTTCTTAAACATTCGTAAACATAGAGACAGGGGAATATAACCCAGATCTCAACATTAACATTATTTTCCTTAGATTTATGGCTCAGAAGCTCTCCATAGGTCCGTGTTGCACATGATCAAGTGACTACGGATATCAGCCTTATACTTTGGCATCTTTGCGAAAGGGCAACCGACATATAGACGACTGCTCACCCTTCTCTATATGGGAGGGCAACTAATAGCTGCTCACCTCACCCCATTATGACCGTCTGTTATCATTGCCATAAGTCTCAAAATAAACTTTTGTTCCTTTAACATCTTTCGTAAAAACTTCTTTCTCAAAATCCTCGGGTTCCATCGTTTTAAAACTTTTGCTTCCACTTTGAAATTTCACTGAGTATCGAATTCGAACTTTGAATTCAAAACCATTAACAGGAGACCAGTCTCAAGAGGAACCAGTCGAAATGAATAAAATCAGCTGCAAGGATAAAACCAGCTGCAAGGACTTTTTAAACATATTAAATGAAACGATGTCGTTAGTGTGTCAACCAGCCGTAAGAAAAGCATTTAAACGACCAGTCGCAATGAACAGTATCAGTCGCAAGACTAATACCAACTGGAATGAACAGTAGGAACCAGACGCAAGAAATAACCAGTCGCAATGAACAGTAATTTTTGAAACAAATATTGCAACTACCAAAATTTAACAATAAAATGCATCTGCTGATGATCAGTGCATCTACTGGATTTTAACAACAAACATGCACCTGCTGGTGAACAGTGTTAGAGTAGATGCCCAACTAGCCAACTTGTGGCGTGTGGGTTTATAGACTCTTGTATATGACAATCTTTATATATGATATTCGCATTTATTTATATGGCGTTCTTTAATTTCATTGTGTTGTATAATGATTAACAATTACGTTGAGTAAAGACCGAGAATGCACTATAGTGTATGTTAGATGTGATAGTGGGTATGACGGCTATCATGAAACACATCTAATAGTCATTGTGTATTCTGAACATGTTCCTAGTCGATTGGGCCGTCAAAATGAGGATAAGGCCGCCCGAGCTCGAGACTAGTATCTGCGATGCGAAGTACCATGTTTCATTGGTAGGGAACATTGTAATGTTCTGAGCATGCAGATAGATAGTGACCTGGTGATCTATCGAACTACCCTCGTTCGGACTTTCCAAGTGGTTACCATTTGTCGAGTGGATAAGTCCGAGGTCTTGGTTGTACTGATTAGTCCTCACGACTCGAAACGTCATTGAGACTCTACATGATAGGCGTCTCACTTTGACTCGTTTGCAGACTCACTTGGGGTCATCAGGCGGCGGGATTGGGTGAGACCCCGATGCATGTAGGAGTCGATGCATCGTTGTCGAGGATTCACCGCTCGCAGACATGCGCGGATATCCTATGCTATCTGAGGGGATAATAGTGTATAAATCTCTGGCCAGAGTACTAGAAGTGTTTTAGTTAAATGTGTTTAAGTGATACCTAGGGGATCATGGGGTGATGTTGCTAGAAGCTCTTACCATGATCCGATGGGCAAGTCCGGAATTGTGATTCCGAAGCCACAATGGTTGTGGGCCCACGGCTAGCTGTATCCCTGAACCATTGAGGGTCACACAAGTACTGGATTCGAGATTCCCGCACGGATACTGAGCTCAATGTGTTGAGCAAGGGAAGAGGATTTTGGGGAGTGCGACTTCCTAAAAGTCAACAAGGGTCAAATCGTGATTTCCCGACGTTGAGGGGCAAAACGGTCATTTTGCACTGGGGTTCTGAAAAATGGTTTTTCTGATCATAGTATTCAATTTTGGAAACTGAGTCGATCGGTCCGATCTGATCGGCGATCGGAGTTATGATGAAGTCACGGTGATGGGGATGAACCGAATGTTCATCCGTTGGACCCGGGCCCGTTGGGCCGGTCCAAGTCCATCATTAAGTCTACTTAAAGTAGACTTAGACTTAATCATACAACACTTTGATACAAACTACAAACCCTAACCCTAGCAAAAGTGCCGCCCCCTCTCCTCTCTCAAAAGTCGCCGCCGCCGCCGCCTAGCGCCGCCGCTGCCTTGCTTCGCCGGAAATTGTTCCGGCCAACTTGACGAGGAGAATCCGTCCACGCCGATCTCATCAGGCCTTCTAGTGCAGGCCGAAGAAGGAGTCTCGCTTCCGGTCGTGGACCTGATTGACGTAGTCTACCGCCACCTACCGTGAAGTGCCGGTTTCCTCGCGAAACTAGTCGGAGCCAGGCACGAGTTGCCAGCAAGGTAATCAACTAAAACACCCTATGAATGGTTCATAGCTTTGCATGTTTTGAATTGTATTAATCGTCTCCCGGACCAATTTTTGTTCTTCCGCTGCCTCGCCGGGAGGCGTGATCCTGATCCGCCACGGTTCCCCAACAAACAGTGCATCTACTGAATTTACGCAAACAACGCAGCTGCTGGATTTTAACAAGGAAATGCAACTGCTAGAATAGAACTGGATATATGAAAAATCAAAACAACAACTATGCTATCAGCCGTTGCCTATCAAACCATACTTCATAATTGTTCGACTAGCAACTACCGATTACACCGTTATCAAATTCTGATATTACAACTACTAAATTGAAGAACATTCATAAACTTCCTGGGAATAAACTCAAATTCTCAGTCTTTAAAACATTACAAACTTTCTGGAAAACATTTTTGAAGCATCATAAACATCAAAACATCATTTTTGAACCCATCTTCTTTTCTTTGAACATGTATAAATCATTTTAAACATGAACGCTAAACATAACATAACATATAGGCAAGGAGACTCAAGAACATCAATATATGCTTTAAATGATGAGTCAAAAATCAGCTTTTACTTGCCTTTAACAAAATTTGCAACGGTAGCTAGTTACTGCTGGATCTTCTCCCTGAGCAATCACACGAGCTTTTCTGGAATTTATTTCGAAGAACACTAGATATTTCCTTGCAAATGATAAAGGTCTTGCTTTGAAAACATGTTTAAATATGAAAGGGATTAGTGGCAAGCTACTTGTGAAATCAAGCATGACACATTTAGAAAATTTGGTAAAATTCCCTTCCTCTCTTTTTAATTTATAAAACACCAAACCTTTTCCAAAGAAATCATTTTTCCTCCTTAAGAAATATTTTCAATTATTTAAAACCTGCTCGTGCACTACCCTTGGAGTCACCTGCTGAAACCAGCCATGTCACACTTATCTTCTGAAATTAAAAGATTTGCGATACATAAACATTTCATAATACCCATTAATAAATAAACAAATGCATAATGTGGTCCTAAGGATTTTTGGGGTGTTAGATCTCGATTCTGAAAGAGTTTTCAAGCAGCAATGGGTTTGAGATTGGCTATGAGTACGGAATATCACCCCCAGACAGATGGCCAATCTGAGAGGACCATTCAGACTTTAGAAGATATGCTATGTGCAGTTGTGATGGATTTCAGTGGTGGCTGGCAGGATGCTTTGTCCTTAGTTGAGTTTTCTTATGACAACAGCTACCAAGTGACCATTAGAATGGCTCCGTTTGAAGCGTTGTATGGTCGAAAGTGTAGATCACCGATCTGTTGGGAAGAAGTTGGTGAGAAACAGCTTTCTAATCCTGAGTTTGTACAGCATATGAAAGATCAAGTTGATTTTATTCGTAGTAGGATGAAAGCCACGCAAGATAGATATGCTAGCTATGCCAATAAAAGACGCAGACCGTTGGAATTTGAGGTTGGCGATCGTGTGTTTCTCAAGATTTCTCCTTTCAATAGTGTTATGAGATTCAGGTTTAAGGGTAAATTAGCTCCTAGATTCATTGGTCCCTGTGAGATTGTTGAGCGGATTGGAAATTTGGCTTATAGATTGAAGCTGCCTGATGAGTTAGCAGCGATGCATGATGTGTTTCATGTGTAAATGTTGAGAAAATATGAGCCAGATCCATCCCATGTGCTGAGGACTAATGAAGTAGAGCTGGATCAGACCTTAAGCTATGTCGAATATCCAGTGCAGATTCTGGACAGAAAGGAGAAGCAACTGAGGAATAAGGTTATACCGTTGGTGATGGTCCAATGGATCAAGAATGGACGTGAAGAAGCTACCTGGGAAGTTGATGAAAAGATTAGACAAGAGTGGCCTCATCTGTTTGAGTTATGACAGTAGCGTTTTCAGGTAACTTCTAGCTTGATTGATTTGTGGTTTAAGTGATTTTGATGCTGAATTGAGATTCTGCTTAGTATTGAGTTGTGCTGGGTAGTATGGCATGTGTATATTAGGAATGGTGTCTAGTATAGTGTGTCATGAATAAGCTACCTTACTGTTGTGATTTTTATTTGATGACTTAACTGATTTCGAGGACGAAATCGATTTCTAGTGGGGGAGAGTGTGAGGACTAGAAATTCTGTTAAGTATGATTTAATGGCTAATCAGCTTTTGGATTAAAATTGTCACAGAATTGTGATTTCTGGGTGTTCAGATTTGGTTTAGAGTTGATCAGCTGTGAGTTGCTGGTTCTCGGGTGAGATCAGCATTGAATTTTGGCCTAGCGCATTTTCAGTAGCGGGCGTTGTTACGTCGTCGTTTTGGATTAGCGTAGAAGGAAGCAGTGAGTTGCACGAGCATTCAGCTTTTGGTATTCAGCAGTGGCGTATTCAGATGTCAACGCTAGTCAACTCAGCAGTGAGTGTGAACAGGAACCAGCTGTTGGTTTCGCTAGCGTGTTTCTTAGCGGGTATCGAAACTACGTCGTTTGGATAAGTTAGAACGACATCGTTTTGGGTGTAACGCTTTGTGTCAGCTGTTGGTTGTGTTGGTCATCAGCTGGAGAGGGAGACCAGGCGTTGGTTTGATCAGCTGTTGACAGCGATGGTGATGTGTCCCTCTTCGACGTCGTTTGAGTTAGTTAGTTGCACAGCTGTTCGTCGTTGCGCGAGAGATTTGTCCTCAGCTGTTGGAGCGCTACGGCGTCGTTTTGATTACTTGGTACGGCGTCGTTTGATGTTGTGTTATTGAAGTGCAACGCATGTTGGTGTCGGCTGTTCCAGTTTAGAAGAACGTTGAATTCAGTTGTAAGACTTCTACTGTAGCATTACCCGACGCCTGATTTAGGGGAACAACAGCTGTTGTATGGTGATTTATAAGGATAAGTGTTGAGCGACACTTAGATTATTTTCTACCCTATATTTCTTATCTCAATCTTCGAAACCCTCGATAGCTACTGTTCACCTGAACTTTTCTCTGGTAGATTTCTGGTGATTTCAGCCGTTGTTTTGAACGTGATTGGTGGCGCTGGATTCTCCTTGAGTTTCTCTTTCGATTGATACCAACTAGGAGGTTTGTATCGACCTGGGAGAGGATCGCGTAGTGGCTTCCGAGTTCGTGTAGCATCGTGATTTTTGAAGCTTTGGTTCTCCTGTGTCGTTGCAGCTTTTGAATTTGTGGCCCAGGAGATTCCTGTCGTGGTTGCCGAAGCCAGGAGGAACCTATTTTGCTTAGGCCGTGAGTTTGCCGTGGCTGGTGAGATCTTTTGAGATTGAACTGAGACTTGAAGGTACAATGGGAGCAACTCTAACAGCTTTGAGCGTGGACATGGCTGTATTTCATGTTATGAAATCTGTTGGATTGATTCTGTGATTTTACGTGTAAAAGTTTGATGAATTGTTTGAGTATATATTCTGTTTTCACGTATGATTGTTGTATGCATTGAGAATTGATTATTGAATGGCATTCATGCATACATCTTGAGCCTTATTGACAGATTGATTGATGACCTAGTTGAGAGCCACATTGTGACCGGCAGACTGATTAGTCGTGCCTGAGAGGTCCAACGCTATCATCGGAGTGGTGACCGACTGAGTCGTCGTGTCTGAGTACCACCGAGCTGTGATATAGGCTGACGGGCCTCGATGATCACGGACCGATGATTTTTCCGGTTGATACACCGTGCGTGGTATAGAGTCTCTCCTGTGATGATTTGCAGTTGATACACTGGTCTTGATTACCGATTCTTTTGACAGCTCTCATGCATTTCATAGCATTGGTTTATAGCATGTTGCATGATTTGCTGTTTTGATGGCTCTTCGTACTGAGGCTTGACCTCGTATTTTCTTTTCCTATTTTTGTGTCTTTTGGGTCTGCGTTGCCCATTTGCAGGATCTTCAGGTAGTCAGGCTGGACAGAGTGGAGTGCCAGCTAATCGATCCCCGTTCCTTTGAGTCCCAGTTATATTTGTATTATGTATTGAACCAGGCGATGCCCTATGTTTTTATGTATTGGGGATTTGTATCTGATTTGATACTTATTGTTGCCTGTTGCTTTATGAGTTTGAGTTAACTCGTATTTTGATTATGAATATTTTGAATGATTTTTTGAGTTCAGGCCCAAATTATTCGAAAATTTTTAGCCCTGTTTTATGCTTCCGTGTTTATGTGCTTAATTGTGCTATTAATTATTGTTAATTAGCACGGGGCCTGACAGGAGTTCTCGCAGCCTGTGGCTGTTGGATCGGGTCTGTACACGAGGTGTAAGATCAAATCTTCTAGTGGAACCTTTCGAGGCGGAAGAAGGGGAGACGTAGGATATTGATATCCGAACTTCCAGAAACAAACACTGAGTAATTTCTTTACGATTTACAGTATTCCGCATATGCACTTATTTTAGCACGATATCACACATGCACAAATAGATTTCACACGCACAATTGCATTGCATATTGTTTAATGAAATCTGTTTGCATCGAGTTTTAAAATTAGGATCCAGTTCTGGTGTTTTCCGCATGATTTTATTTTATACCAGATCTGTCTCCGGTGCTCTATTATATGTTCAAGAACCTTGAGCTATTGTAGCTCCTTAGCAGCGTTAGATTTAATTTTTTTTATGGATCAGATCTCTCGGCCCCTGTTGTGTTGTTTAGTTTGTTTAGAGATCTGATCATTCAGTCCTAACAGTATTTTTGTAGGTGAACGATGTTCCTGGGTCGCCAGCCTCTTCCCTGAACATCCTTATTTTCTCTGAAGGTTCGGGTCAGAACGAGGATTACCTATGGTCGTCGGGACAGGACCCGTTCTACTGTTTTCACACCAGTTGAGCAATTGTGTCTGCTGTGAGGCCCTGGTGCTCGGGCCTCGAGATGAGTTCTTAGTGTTGTTACTACCGTTATCTCCCACCGCCTAGAATCTACTCATTCGATGTGGAATATTCTCTTTCCTCTACCATGTCATTTCCCACAGACGGCGACAATTGATGTAACTGAATTTTTCTCAGTCAAGGAGCTACCACCAAGTCAGGTCTTCGGGTAATACATCTCGGGGTATTACTAGGTCTGGTCCACGGGAGAATGTATCTCAGGGTACCACCAGATCTGGCCTTCTGGCACGAAGTCTGGTCATTGGGAGAATAAACCTTGGGGTATCATCAGGCCTGGTTCTCGGGAGAATATACCTTAGGGTACCACCAGGTCCGGTCCTTGTGCGAATGCACCTCGGGATATCATCAAGTCTTGTATTTGGGCATCAGGTCTGGTCATCAGGAGACTATACCTCAGGTTATGCCTGAACAATTGAATGGAACTATGCTATGTCGGGTTACCTGAAACCACATAAAAAAGTTAGAGGACGCTGACAAAACCTCTCCGAAGTTTAAGTCGGGTCGGGTGGTCGATAGAGATCAAAAGTATATGTTAAAGCTAAGAGCTTATCCCATTATGAGTGAGTATAAAGTGAAGCATACATGTACTTTTATAGAGGGGCAAGGCAATTAATGTGAGCGATGTACCCGATGTTTGGATGATATTTTCACCCGATGTCATGCCCGAGTGGATCACATCTCAAGAAGTGATCACGACTCCTCGGGATAAGACCAATTTGTGGTGTACTCAGAATACACTTTTGGAAGCGTAATTATCGCATTGGAATACTGCATGAGACGAGTTGGCTCGAGGATATTAAAACATGCTCGGGTTTTTAGAAACCTGCTTGGGATTGTTGGACCTGCTCGAGTTCTGGAGTCCTAAGGTTTGTTCGGGAGTGCTAAACCTGCTCGGGCTCTGGAGTTCTTTGGTCTGTTGGAGAGTGTTGGACTTGCTCGAGCTCTGGAATTCTGAGATCTATTCGGGTCTCAAGGTTGCTTACGTGTGGTATCAATAAATAAATAGAATCAGATATGAATAAACCGGTAATTGGATAAAACTTTAAAAACTTATAATTATATTGCCACACTCGTGTTTCGAGAAACAATCGTGGCAGATGTTGATATTAGAAAGGATAGGAGATAAGATGTGTTATATATATGTGGTCCCATCAGTATCAGCTAATTTTTTATAGGTACTGCTTGATTTATGAATATAAAAATGAATATTTATGAATATAATAATGAATATATCTAATACTAGGAAAACATATTATGATGAGAAATATGCCCCGAAAATATGTTAAATTAATATTGTATTTCTAAATTTTGGATAATTACTTATATTTATATTTCAAAACTTTAATCATTGAACAAATAATAGAAACAATAAACTTGGTCCACTTGGATCGATTCCAATATAGTACATTTTGTTCAATTTACAGGTTTCGAGTTGTGAAGAGTGTTACGTTAGGTTAACATGTTTAGCTTCTTCAAATCCATCACCGGTTTAGTCATGTACGTTCATACTTCCTCTATCTGAAAATTTAATCTGAATTTTATTAATATCATAGTTGTTTTTCTCTCTGAATGTGTGGCTCAAGTCCCGTTGGCCCAATCCCTTTTGTGATTGTAAGCCCAAGCCTAGATCTGTTTCCTTTCCAACTGCTCGATTTCAGGCGTTGATCTATGCCGTCCTTTGCTATATAGTTGTGACCGTGTCGACTCCCTAGAGTACGCTTAACCTATCCTCTCTTCTCTCTTGAAACCCTAGTTTTTCCCCGCCGTCTCTGTTCACCTTCTTGATCTCCTCTGTCTGTAGAGTGACCTGTGACGGTGCTTGGTGAGATATCCTGCAGGGGGATTCTGTTCTGATCTTGGCCTCAAGACCTCGCTCGTGTGAGCAGTAGAACTTTTGAGGGATTTGTGGGCTTTCTAGTTGTGAGAGGAGTCGTAACCGCTCCAGCTAGCTTCTGTGTTAAATAGTGGGGTTGAGGGCTCTCAGTATCATCCCCTGTTGAGTCCTGTACCTTGGCTTCGTGAAGGGATCTCCTACTGTTGTGGTTATGCTGGTCTCTGAGCTATTTGCTGGTATCGGTGTTGTCGCTGGTCTCATAGCTGTTCAACATGTCTCTGAGCTGTTTGCTGGCCTCTGAGCTGTCGCTGGTCTCAGAGCTGTTATGCAGGTCTCTGAGCTGTTTGCTGGCCTCTGTGCTATCGTTGGTCACAGAGTTGTTCTGCTGGTCTCTAAGTTGTTGGTCTCTGAGTTGGTGGTCTCTGAGCTGCTGGCCCGTGAGCTGTGTCTCGGAGCTGTTGCGGTCTTTTTGAGCTGATAGCTTAGATCTATGTAGATCGTGGCTGTTTGCTCTCTGTTACACCAGATCTGGTGCATTGTTGTTTGCCTGTGTCTTTGGTTTTTTGTGAATTTATGCAGGCAAATATCCCTTACAGTGGTATCAGAGCCTGGTTCTAAACCGGGTACCAGATCTGTCGTAGCTGAGACAACCGTTCGAAGGGAGGCTGAATACTTGAGCTTGGGAGCCTAAACCCCAGAGCGTTGGCCTCTGGGTTATAAGTATCTCACAAACTTTGTGTGCTTGCAGGGTACTGTCGATCGTGCAGTACCCAGACCTGGTAATGAGTGTATTAATACCACCTGGAAGATAACATGAGCCTACCTCACGTTATCCCCCACAGAACTAGGTAGGACGTTCCGCATAAAGGAAGCTTGACAGTATGCCGTGAGCGTTCTTGGAATCCTGTGTGCCTGGAACCCCCTGTCCTGTTCATGTTTTCTCCCTTAAGTGTTGTATTATCTCTCTCCTGCTTCCATTGTGTTATCTGACTGTGTGTGCCTTGTCTGCCTTCTGTTATTTCTTTGTATCTATGGCTACCGTGACTTCCTACAGCTTAGAATCGTTCAATGGTAAATCTGATTTTTCAATATGGCAACAAAACATGAAAGTGATTTTAATACAACAAAAGGTTTTCAAAGCTATTGACACTAATGCTTATGCTGAGGATATTCTGCCTCTAAAATAAAGAAGATGATGAATTTGCGTATTCCTCTATATTTTGAACCTGTCTGATACTGTGTTAAGGAAGTGTGGTAAACTTGATTCTGTTAAACAACTTTGGAAAAATTGCAAGAACTTGATACTGAGACTTCCTTGCCTAGTAAAATGGTTTTGCTTGAAAAATTTTCAGAATCAAAGTAGATTTGAATAAAGACCTTGATGAGAATCTAGATGTGTTTCCAAATTAATACAAGACATCAAATTAACTGGAGACAAAAATGTAGATGATTATACGAAATATGGTAGAGATGTGATCAACCTTGACATTGTAATCAGTGGGCTAAAAAGTAAAGAACTAGACCTTAACGCCTATAAAGGAACCAAATCACCCGAAGGAGAACTTATGCATGTGAGGGGTAGATCTCAGACTAGGCATGGGAGTCACTCTAAAAACAGAAGGGATAAGATTAGGAGTAGGTCAAGGCCTAAGTAAAAAGGTAACAGAAGGGTCATTATAAGGCTGAGTGTCCTCAACCGAAAAAGGAAAAATTTAAGAAAATTGGCACACCCCATAATGAAAAAGTACAATGCTACTGATTTTGTAGAAAACTATGGTGATGTACTCTTGGTGATTGACAGTGCTGATGATTATGTGTTCTCGGTGAAATCATCTTCTGTGAACGAAACTGACTGGTTGTTTGATTCTGGATGCTCTTATCACATGACTCCTCTTAAAAATGTTTTCTCTACTTATACAGTCATTGAAAATGGATATGTTTCACTTGCGAATGAAAAACAGTGTAAAATAGCTGGTGTTGGAGATGTTTTTTTGAAGTTTGATACTGGTTATGTTCTGACTTTGAAAAATGTGAGACATGTCCCTGCTTTATGTAATAACCTTATTTCCTGTGCTGCATTAGAAGATGATGGGCTTGAGGGTAGATGCGGAAATGGATGCATGAAAATAAAGGGGTCACTGGTGTTGTTTAAAGCTGAAAAATTAAATAACTTGCATATTTATCATGCCATCTCTGTTTGTGATAAAATTAGTGTGAATTCTATGAAATCTGATTTGATTGATTTGTGGCATAAAAAATTAAGGCACATGAGTTCTAAAGGGTTAGAAATCCTGCATAAACAAGGTTGTTTTCATGATGACAAACTTTCATATGTTCCTTTCTGTGATTCATGCATATATGGCAAACACAATAGAGTTAAATTTCCTACTTCTCCCAACCCTAAACTGCTACTTGCACTAGTATACTTGAATATATACATGTTGATGTATGGGATCCTTCAAGTTTACCCACTCAAGGTGGAAATAGGTACTTCCTGTCAATCATTGATGATTTTTCAAGAAACGTTTGGGTTTTTCTGTTAAAAACCAAGTCTGACATTGAAAAGTTTAAAACTTGGAAAACCATGATTGAAAACCACACTGGTAAGACTATTAAAATACTTAAGACTGACAATGGGCTTGAATTTTGTAATTCTCTGTTTAGTGAGTTATGTAATCAATTTGAATTAAAAGGCACAAGAATACCCCCTATACCCCACAACAGAATGATGTTGTAGAAAGAATGAATAGAACCTTGCTTGAAAGGGTGGAAAGTATGCTTGCCTCCTCTGGAATTTCAAAAAGGTTCTGGGGTGAAAGTGTTTTAACTGCTGCCTATTTAATTAATAGATCTCCTTCTGTGCCTCTGAATGTAAAATGTCCTGAGTCTGTATGGTCTAGTAAAGAAATTGACTTCTCTTATTTGAAAGTTTTAGGATGTGCTGCTTTTGTTCATAGAAAAGGTGACAAACTTGAATCTAGGGCTGTAAAATTTGTATTCTTAGGTTATCCTGATGGTGTTAAAGAATATAGACTTTGGGTTATGGGTGAGCCTGGTTTTAAAATTGTAATCAATAGGGATGTGACTTTTAACGAATCTGAATTTCCCTGCTTGACTGCCCCAGCCCCAATCAATGAGCACACACCTAATAATGTGGAGACATTAAATATAATACCCATTCCCTTGCATGACAACGATACACAAGGTGCTACCACTGAACAACCTAATATTAGGAAACCAGTGATCATAATAGTACTGAAACTATTCATGATGACCTTGATAATACTCTTGATGATAATATGCATAGCAACTATCTTTTGGCTAGAGACAGGGATATGAGAAATATAAGGCAGCCCACTAGATTACAAGATTTTCACTTAACCTCACATGCTTTCAACGTGTTTGAAGAGATAGACAATGATGAACCTAAAACTTACGCTGAAGCCTTAAAGTCTAACAAGTCTGTTGAATGATTGTCAGCTATGCATGAAGAAATGAAATCTCTGCATGTAAACCAGACCTGGTAACTTGTTCGAAAACCTAAAAATTGTTCTATTGTGGACTGTAAATGGTTATTTAAGGTCAAGATTGAAGAACAAACCATTAGATATAAGGCTAGGTTAGTTGCTAAGGGCTTCACCCCAAAAGGAAGGGATAGACTATACTGAAATCTTTGCCCTTGTTAAATTTACTACTGTACAAATCATGCTTGCTCTGTGTGCTCAGTTTTATTGGGAATTCAAACAAATGGATGTTAAAACAGTGTTCCTGCATGGTGACCTGGATGGAAATATTTATATGAAATAACCTGAGAGCTTTACTGATAAAACCAAACCTGTTCATGTGTGTCTGCTTAAGAAATCTTTGTATGGATTAAAGCAATCCTCTAGACAATGGAATAAGAAGTTTGATGAATGCATGTTATCTCCGAAATTTAATAGAAGCTCTTATGAATCTTGCTTGTATTTCAAAGATACTGATAAAGTGACTACCTTCTTATTGATCTATGTTGATGATATGCTTTTATTTAGTCCTTCTAACAGTGCTATCAATCATGTGAGATCGTGTATAAGCTCTAAATTTGATATGAAGTTTGTAGGAGATGCCGAAAGAATTCTTGGCATGAATATTGTTAGAAATAGGGTAAAATCAACAATATGTCTAAATCAGACCTCCTATATTGAAAATGTTTTAAGAAGTTTCCATGTCTAATGCTAATGCTGTAAATGTTCCTTTAGCTGCTCATTTTATGATATGTAAAGATCTCCTATATGCCCAAAACTGAACATGAGTTTAATTGCATGAAAAGTACGCCTATTCCAGTGTATTGGCTTTGTTATGTACATGATGGTCAGCACTAGGCCTGATATATCTTATGATGTTAGTTGCCTGAGTAGGTACATGTCTAATCCTGGTATGTACATTGGAATGCTGTCAAATGGCTGTTTAGGTATCTTAGACACTCTCTAAATTTGGACTGTTATTTTCAAAACATTATAAGGGAGTTGAACTTAAAGGTTATGTAGACTCTAACAATGAAAATGACAAAGATCACAGAAAATCTACTACCTCATATGTGTTTACTCTTTGTGGTGCTTGCATAAGTTGAAAATCTCAACTCCAACCAATAGTGGCCCTATCAACCACTGAATCTGAATATATAGCAATCACATAAGCCTTAAAGGAGGCCTTGTGGCTTAAAGGCTTGCTTAATGAAATCAACATGTTGACAGGTGAGGTTATTGTATTTTCAGATAGTCAATCTGATATACAACTGTGTAATAATCCTATATTTCATGATAGAACTAAGCATATAGATGTTAGATTTCATTTCATTAGAGACATAGTGTCAAAAGGTATGATATTACTCGAAAAGATACCATCTGAATTCAACCCAGCAGATATGGGAACTAAGTGTCTTCCAGCTGGTATGTTTATGACATGTTTAAGATTGCTTAATATTGATACCTATGACTAACATGCTGTTTTCCAGGTACTCTAGGCTCCCTTTTCTCTGTGAATAGGAAGCTGGTAGCTCTAATTGTAACTTGTTACAATTTGACCCCAAAGAGGCTGTGATGAAACCGAATGAGAACCACTCAAGGAACCTCTCAGTAACCGGTACTTGGACGAAGGAGGAGAATGTGGATGTGTGGCCCAAGTCCCGTTGGCCCAATCCCTTTTGTGATTGTAAGCCCAAACCCAGATTCTTCTTTCTTTCCAACCGCTCGATTTCAAGGGTTCTTGACCGTACTTTGCTATATAGTTTTGACTGTAGTACGCTTAACCTATCCTCTCTTCTCTCCAAAAACCCTAGTTTTTCCCCGCCGTCTCTATTCACCTTCTTCGATCTCCTCTGTCTGTAGAGTGACCTGTGAGGGTGCTTAGTCAGATATTCTACGAGGGCGCTTCTGTGCTGAGCTTGGCCTCCGGACCTCGCCCGTATGAGCAGTAGAACTCTTGTGGGATTTGTTGTCCTTCTAGTCGTGAGAGGAACCGTAGCTACTCCAGCTAGCTTCTGGGTTAGGTTGTGGGGTTGAGGGCTCTCAGTATCATACCCTGAGTCATGTACCTTGGCTGCATGAGGGGGTCTCCTGCTGTTGTGGTTCTGCAGGTCTCTGATGTCAGGTCTCGTGCTCACAACAGAGTAAAATCACATAAACACAAGCGGAAGCTACTAAAAAGCGGGTAAAATTTTTGCTTTTGGCCTGACGATTTAAAACAATATAATTTAAAATAAGACAATACTCAAAATAGATATCCCAGCCAACAAAACCAACCTAACAAATGCTACAACAAACAACAAGGCAGCACAGAAAATGGTATCCCCTGGCTATCAGCCAGCTACAATAAACTAAGCATCACCTGGGACATCCCACCTGCGGTGATACCAGTGCATATAAATAATATACATAACTGGGACACTCTAACCACCTCCTGGGGCACCTCCAGCTGGATTAAACCCACGACCAGCTGCAAAACCTGGATTCCCTGAAAACAACACAGGCAACAAAACAACCAAGCCCCAGAGGGACATGGGGTCAAACCCCAGTACGGAGAGCAACTACAAAATAGCAGTAAACAACAAGAATAAAATGCAGATGCTATGCATGAGACCAGGGACAACAGCCGAAGGCTACAACCAAGGAAGGGAGCCAAAGAACTCAATGCACAACTCAACGGAATCTTCAATATATATGTGTGGCCACGGTGAGTGTAGGACATGTGGTCGCTACCCACTCACCCCTACTCGCCCACCAATACCAGATGCATCAACAGCTCGACCTGCCGTTGCCCAACCTATGAACTGTGGTAGTTAACCACTCGGCGCATAGGGGCTAACAAATCCCAGCATGGAGATGAGAGTGCGGAATCACCGCTCGCCCTCGCATCCTGGTAAGAAACAGAGCAACAACAACAATGCAATGGCTGCAATAGCTGAAATGAGATGATAATGCGTGTATGCAACAACTAGCATAACTCATATGCAAAACGGCAAACACAACAGCAAACATACACAACCATCTCACGATATCAACAACTACAATTCACTCAAGCCATAAACCTGCTAATTCACAAGCTCCAAATCCGTACCTTAATTCTGAGCACAATTACCACAACAAGGGACCCGAGAGATCTGGTTGAAACCTGCTAAACACACAACGCACAGATCTCAAAAGCTACACAGAAGGTCACGGTAATTAACAGTAACTTACGGCTGGGAGTTATACAGTACAACCAGCAATTACTCTACCATTCTACTCAACAGTAAGCTCAATAACAAAGCTCTAAGGTAAGATCTTATCGCTAATTCGAAAGGCTACCTGAATAGCGAACACACGGCCAAAGTAAACAACTTCGCGATCTTACTTCCAGCTAACAACAGCCTCCGAGAATGGTATAGAATGAAAGAGCTTCACGAGAGGAGTCCAGCGCTACCTCAAACGTACTAAACGGTGACCGAAAACGACGGGAATTGCCGGAGAAATGCTACGGTGAACAGTATTCTAGGGTCCGAAGCGAAGAACAACAATCGGGAGAATTATTTCGCTAAGTATGGAATCTGATATCTTAGTCGAATACCAAGTCTTCTCATATATATATGTTGGAAAAGGCGGTGGCGGATCCGGATCCCGTCTCCCGGCGACGCAGCGGAAGTTTAAAATTAAGCGCCGGGATACGTTCAATACAATAAAATCAATACTATAAACCATTCATAGGATGATTTTCGGGGTGTTACCTTGTTTGCGTCTAGGCGCCTGGCTCCGACCAGTTTCATGAGTAAACCGGCACTTCACGGTAGGCGGCGGTAGATTACGTCTAATCAGGTCCATGACCGGATTTGATCTTCCTCCGATCAGCCTGCACTAGAAGGCTGATGGATTTTATCACGAACGGAATCACCTCGTCGCACGGATCAAAACAAGTCCAATCGTGCGAAGATCGGACGACGGCGGGCGGCGGCGTGATGCGGCGGTCGGCGAAGTGAGGTGAGGGAGAGGGAGGCGGCGTGTGGTGCTAGGGTTTTTTGTTATGATGCAAGTGTTGTCCAATCGTGCGAAGATCGGACGACGGCGGGCGGCGGCGTGATGCGGCGGTCGGCGAAGTGAGGTGAGGGAGAGGGAGGCGGCGTGTGGTGCTAGGGTTTTTTGTTATGATGCAAGTGTTGTGCAACCCTAGGCTCAAGACTATGTATAGGTGTGATGGGCTTGAACCGGCCCATTGGACCTGGGGCGGGCCCAGTCTAACGTATGAACATTCGGTTCATCTGCATCACCGTGGTTTCATCATAATTCCGATCGACGATCAGATCGGACCGATCGAATTAGTTTCCAAAACTGAATATTATGATGCGAAAATAATTTTTCAGATTACTAAGTCCAAAATGACAGTTTTGCCCCTCAACAGCGGGAAATTTCAATTTGACCCCTGTTGACTTTTAGGAAGTCGCACTCCCTAAAATTCTCATCATATGCTCAACACATTGAGCTGAGTTTCCGTGCAGGAATCACGAATCCAGTACTTGTGTGACCCTCAATGGTTCAGGGATACAGCTAGCCGTGGGCCCACAACCATTGCGGCTCCGAAATCACAATTTCGGACTTGCCCAACGGATCATGGTAAAGCGCCTAGAAACATCGCGCCATGATCTCCTAGGTATCACTGATAGTGCCTGCAAGAACCAGTTGGTCATGGTTAGCGTACAGTACGGTCCTTTCAATCCATATATCCCGATCAGATCAACGACCATTGGTAAATCGAGAGTCGCTAGAGATACGATAACTATGCATACATCTTGGAGATCGAATAGTGACATCACGAGTGTTACTAGGTAAACCCATTTACCTAAAACACTTCTTGTACTCTGGCCAGAGATTTATACACTATTATCCCCTCAGATAGCATAGGATATCCACGCATGTAAGCGAGCGGTGAATCCTCGACAACGAAGCATCGAATCCTACATGCATCGGGGTCTCACCCAACCCGCCGCCTAATGACCCCAAGTGAGTCGGAAAAAGGGTCAAAGTGAGACGCCTATAATGTAGAGTCTCAATGACGTTTTGAGTCGTGAGGACTAATCAGTACAACCAAGACCTCGGACTTATCCACTCGACAAATGGTAACCATTTGGAAAGTCCGAACGAGGGTAGTTCGATAGATCATCAGATCACTATCTATCTGCATGCTCAGAACATCACAGTGTTCCCTACCAATGAAACATGGTACTTCGCATCGCAGATACTAGTCTCAAGCTCGGGCGGCCTTATCCTCATTTTGACGGCCCAATCGACTAGGAACTAATTCAGAATACACAGTGACTATTAGATGTGTTTCATGATAGCCGTCATACCCATTATCACATCTAACATACACTATGGTGCATTCTAGGTCTTTATCCAACACAATTTTTAACATTATATAAACACAATGAAGATAAATAATGTCATAAACAAATGCGAATATCATATATAAAGACAGTCATATACAAGAGTCTATAAACCCACACGCCACAAGTTGGATAGTTGGGCATCTACTCTAACAATCTTCCACTTGCCCTAAAGCCAACTACTCATCAGACGCAGTCCCATTGTTTCGCGATGTTTTTCAAACAACGGTCCTAGCAAGGGCTTCGTAAGTGGATCAGCAACGTTGTCCGCAGAGGCGACTCTCTCAACTGCTATGTCACCTCTAGCCACAATATCCCGGATTATGTGGTATTTCCTCAGTATGTGTTTGGATCTTTGGTGAGACCTAGGCTCCTTTGCTTGCGCAACGGCACCCGTGTTGTCGCAGTACACCGGGACTGGACCAACTCCATTAGGAATGACGCCCAACTCTTGGACGAAATTCCTTATCCAAACCGCCTCCTTAGCAGCAGCTGATGCTGCGATGTACTCAACCTCAGTGGTTGAATCCGCGATGGTGTCTTGCTTGGAACTCTTCCAAGAGACAGCACCACCATTGAGCATGAATACAAATCCAGAGGTTGACTTCGAATCATCCACGTCACACTGGAAGCTAGAATCAGTGTAGCCTTCCAGTTTCAGTTCACCACCCCCATAGACCATGAACATATTCTTAGTCCTTCGCAAGTACTTAAGAATATCCTTCACAGCCTTCCAATGTAATTGGCCGGGGTTGGCCTGGTAGCGGCTCGTGACACTCAGAGCATATGCGACATCCGGTCTAGTTGAGATCATGCCATACATAATACTACCTATTGCCTAGGCATATGGCACACGTGTCATACTCTCTCTCTCCTCATCAGTCTTTGGACATATAGACTTAGATAGAGTGACCCCATGGCACATAGGTAGGTGTCCTCTCTTGGACTCTTCCATAGAGAACCTCTTAAGTATGGTATCGATGTAGGTGGCTTGGGTGAGTCCGAGCATCCGTTTAGATATATCCCGATAGATCTGTATTCCAAGAATATAGGATGTTTCACCCATGTCCTTCATCGAAAATCCACTAGACAACCAGACTTTAGTTGATTGCAGCATTCCTACATCATTCCCAATGAGTAGAATGTCATCAACATAAAGTACGAGGAATGTCACAGCGCATTTAACTACCTACTTATAAACACATGGCTCCTCGGGATTCTTGATGAAACCAAATTCCTTAATTGTTTCATCGAATCTCAGGTTCCAACTTCGTGATGCTTGTTTGAGACCGTAGATCGATCTCTGAAGCTTGCATACCTTATGCTCGTTTCCAAAAGATGTGAAACCCTCAGGCTGCGTCATATAGATCTCTTCCTTAATGTTTCCATTAAGGAACGTAGTTTTCACATCCATTTGCCATATCTCATAGTCGTACCATGCGGCTACGGCTAACAAGATTCTAATTGACTTGAACATTGCGACTGGCGAGAAGGTTTCATCATAGTCAACACCTTGCCTTTGAGTGTAACCTTTCGCGACCAGTCGTGCCTTGTAGGTCATTACCTTACCATCAGGCCCAAGTTTCCTCTTGTATACCCATTTACACCCAATAGGAACAATTCCTTCGGAAGGATTAACAAGAGTCCAAACTTGGTTAGCATGCATCGAGTCTAACTCAGACTGCATTGCTTCAAGCCACAAATTAGAATCTGCATCGGAAATTGCCTCCTTGAAAGTTCTTGGATCAGATCCAACAACTTGATCACCTTGATCATCTTCAAGGAGAAAACCATATCTCTCAGGAGCCCTATGAACCCTTTCGGATCTCCTAGGTGCGACCATTTCTGGTACTGGCTCTGGAGGTGCAGGGATTCACCTGGTACTTCAGTTGGTTCTCGAACCTCTTTGAGTTCTACTATTCTGTCCTTTCTATCAAGTAGAAATTACCTTTCCATAAAGGTGGCATTTCTAGAAACAAACACTTTTGTTTCACTTGGATAGTAGAAGTAGTATCCAATGGAATTCTTTGGATACCCAATGAAGTAGCATAAGATGGATCTCGTATCCAGCATATCTCCCACTGTCTGCTTCACGTAAGCAGGACATCCCCAAATCCTCATGAATGAGTATTTGGGTGGTTTGCCCATCCACATCTCATATGGAGTCTTATCCACTGCCTTAGTGTGGATATTGTTCAACAACATTACCGCCGTTCGAGCGCAAAGCCCCAAAACGAGGTAAGAAGTTCAGTGAAGCTCATCATAGATCGAACCATGTCCAACAAGGTCCGATTACGACGCTCCGCTACACCATTGAGCTGTGGTGTGGCCGGAGGGGTCCACTGTGCGAGAATCCCATTCTCTTTCAGATAGTCTTGAAATCCAGCACTCAAGTATTCACCACCTCGATCGGATCGAAGTGCTTTAATACTTTTGCCTAGTTGATTTTCTACTTCAGCTTTGAATTCTTTGAACCTTTCAAAGGATTCAGACTTGTGCTTCATTAAGTACAAGTACCCATACCTAGAGTAATCGTCGGTAAAGGTGATGAAGTATGTGTGAACGTATTTAGTACCAATACTTAATGGTCCGCACACATCAATATGGATCAAATCCAATAGGCCTTGAGCACGCTCACCCTTGCTCTTGAAGGGTTGCTTAGTCATCTTTCCCTTGAGACAAGACTCACAAATCGGTAGGGAGTTAATGCCTGACAGATCAAACATGTCACTCCTACCTAACTTGTTCATCCTACTTAGAGAAATATGACCTAGCCTAGCGTGCCAAAGTTGTGCTGGGTTCAAGTTATCGTGTTTCCTTTTAATCGTTGTTGCATGTGCTTCGACATCGCGAGTTGGAACGTCTTTTAATTGTAAGGTGTATAAATCGTTTTCGCGTTCCCCAATTCCAATCAAACATTCATTCTTGTAAATATTGCAAATCGAATTAGCAAACATACAATAATATCCATCACTATCAAGCATAGAAACAGAAATAATGTTCTTTATTAATTCGGGAAGAAACAAAACGTTTCTCAATAATAACTTAAAATCGGAAGACAGAAATAAATAAACATCTCCTATAGCTACTGCAGCAACTCTTTCTCCATTGCCAAGCCTCAAGTGGGTCTCACCCTCTCTAAGACGTCGGCTTCTTGTCATCGCCTGCAAATCATTGCAGATATGAGATCCACATCCGGTATCAAGTACCCAAGAAGTCGAACTAAGAGACATATTTATTTCAATATAGAACATACCTTTCGCAGTTCGCAACTGCTCGAGGTACTCCTTGCAGTTCCTCCTCCAATGCCCAGGCTTGTGGCAGTGGTGGCAAACATCATCAGTCTTGTTTGGCTTGGAAGCCTTTGCCTTGGGCTTCTTGGTGGGCTTTTCCTCCTTCGCAGGGGCAGAACGCTTCTTACCATTGCGTCTGGGCCCTTTCTTCGTAGAGGAAGAAGAGCCCATGAGGAGGACGGGCTTGTCCTTGTTTATGGTTCCTTCGAACACTACAAGCATGTTAACCACCTCTTCAAGGGTGGCTGCCAGCTTGTTCATGTTGAAGTTGACCACAAAGGGGTCGAATGCAGCAGGCAGTGAGAGGAGAAGCACATCCACAGACAGCTCGTGTGGAAGTGTGATATCAAGACCCACAGCTTTTCAACGAGCCCAATCATACGAACCCCATGCTCGCGGACCGAAGTCCCATCGCGCATGCGGCTCGTCATAAGCTCCTTGACAGCCGTGAACCTCTCATGTCGAGAGTTCTCCCCATACAGTTCTTTGAGATGAAAAAGTATGTCAGCAGCATACTTTGTCTTCTCAAAGCGCCGTTGCATTTCGTTAGACATCGATGCCATCACATAGCATCGAGTCTTAAGCTCGTCGTCCCACCATTGCTGAAGCGTCACCAGCTCCTCATGGCTGATATCAGCAGGGGCTTCCTTCGGAGGGCTCTTCTCTATCGTATAAAGAAGTTTCTCCGAAGCCAACACAATGTTGAGGTTTCGAAGCCAGTCTTGGTAGTTCAGACCGATGAACTTGTTGCTATCCAGTATAGCAGCGAGTGGGTTTTTGATCGAAGACATTATAAATGCAGTTATACTGAAAAGAAAAAAGACAATCATCACTAACTATACAGAAAATAATCGCTAAGACATAAAACAAGGTTGTTTAGTTCTATGAATTACCCTCCCACTATTTTAACGATTTCACCACCCTCTAATGAAATCGGGAAAGCAAGTTTCCTTAGTGGGTGCACGAAGCCCAATCAAGCGATCACGGACCCGAATAATATCAGTCATCCATGATCCCTAAAAGGTAGTTTCCGATTGCAACCGGTGCAACCTCCATGTATTTCACCTCACGTCCAGTAAGGACCCAATAATATGACGCCGTTTACTATCACGTGTCAAGATGACCCATCAATGTTGATTCGTGAAGGACGGTCCTCTTAACGTCCCCAATAATATGAGCCAACGTTAAAAGGAGTTCCAACCGACTCACAACGAGTGTCAATGGCATGGACAGCTTTCCGGAATACATGACCCCCTCAATAATATGAGCCGGGCCATGTATACGGGTAGCATCGGCGTACACCCATTGTTGATGGAAGGTAGGGAAATTTAAACAAATTTAAATCCCCTTTGGTTTATCGAATAAACTTTTATCTTGATATTAGTTTTAAATCGTATTTAAAACGAGGGATTTTATTTTCGAAAAGTTTGGTCTCATGCAATATATTTTAAATCATATTTAAAACATGCGGATTCAACTAACTATATATCACATATATAAACATTGGGATGATCGATCGCGAGAGCTATGCGGTCCGTGGTTGCCAATCACGGACCTGGGTCCAATCCTAGGTGAAATGCAATATGCAATGCAATCCTATTACATTTGCTTCCGGTTTTACAGATCTTCG
>KV006361.1:128402-147946 GCA_001598015.1 Dorcoceras hygrometricum
AATAGGTAGTATTATGTATGGCATGATCTCGACTAGACCGGATGTCGCGTATGCTCTGAGTGTCACGAGCCGCTACCAGGCCAACCCCGGCCAATTGCATTGGAAGGTTGTGAAGGATATTCTTAAGTACTTGCGAAGGACTAAGCATATGTTCATGGTCTATGGGGGTGGTGAACTGAAACTGGAAGGCTACACTGATTCTAGATTCCAGTGTCACGTGGATGATTCGAAATCTACCTCTGGATTTGTATTCATGCTCAATGGTGGTGCTGTCTCTTGGAAGAGTTCCAAGCAAGACACCATCGCGGATTCAACCAGTGAGGCTGAGTACATTGCAGCATCAGCTGCTGCTAAGGAGGCGGTTTGGATGAGGAATTTCGTCCAAGAGTTGGGCGTCATTCATAATAGAGTTGGTCCAGTCCCGGTGTACTGCGATAACACGGGTGCCGTTGCGCAAGCAAAGGAGCCTAGGTCTCACCAAAGATCCAAACACATACTGAGGAAATACCACATAATCCGGGATATTGTGGCTAGAGGTGACATAGCAGTTGAGAGAGTCGCCTCTGCGGACAACGTTGCTGATCCACTTACGAAGCCCTTGCCTGGACCGTTTTTTGAAAAACATCGCGAAACAATGGGACTGCGTCTGTTGAGCAGTTGGCTTTAGGGCAAGTGGGAGATTGTTAGAGTAGATGCCCAACTAGCCAACTTGTGGCGTGTGGGTTTATAGACTCTTGTATGAAACAATCTTTATATATGATATTCGTATTTATTTATATGGCATTCTTTACTTTCATTGTGTTGTATGATGATTAACAAATTGCGTTGAGTAAAGACCTAGAATACACTAAAGTGTATGTTATATGTGATAGTGGGTATGACGACTATCATGAAACACATCTAATAATCACTGTGTATTCTGAACATGTTCCTAGTCGATTGGGCCGTCAAAATGAGGATAAGGCCGCCTGAGCTAGAGACTAGTATCTGCGATGCGAAGTACCATGTTTCATTGGTATGGAACATTGTGATGTTCTGATCATGCAGATAGATAGTGACCTGGTGATCTATCGAACTACCCTCGTCCGGACTTTCCAAGTGGTTACCATTTTTCGAGTGGATAAGTCCGAGGTCTTGGTTGTACTGATTAGTCCTCACGACTCGAAACGTCATTGAGACTCTACATGATAGGCGTCTCACTTTGACTCGTTTGCCGACTCACTTGGGGTCATCAGGCGGCGGGATTGGGTGAGACCCCGATGCATGTAGGAGTCGATGCATCGTTGTCGAGGATCCCCGCTCGCAGACATGCGTGGATATCCTATGCTATCTGAGGGGATAATAGTGTATAAATCTCTGGCCAGAGTACTAGAAGTGTTTTAGGTAAATGTGTTTACCTAGTTACACTCGCGATGTCACTATTCGATCTCCAAGATGTATGCATAGCTATCGGATCTATAGCGACTCTCGATTTACCAATGATCTTTGATCTGATCGGGATATATGGATTGAAAGGACCGTACTGTACGCTAACCACGACCAACTGGTTCTTGCAGGCACTATCAGTGATACCTAGGGGATCATGGGGCGATGTTGCTAGACGCTCTTACCATGATCCGTTGGGCAAGTCCGGAATTGTGATTCCGGAGCCGCAATGGTTGTGGGCCCACGGCTAGCTGTATCCCTGAACCATTGAGGGTCACACAAGTAATGGATTCGAGATTCCCGCACGGATACTGAGCTCAATGTGTTAAGCATGAGAAGAGGATTTTGGGGAGTGCGACTTCCTAAAAAGTCAACAGGGGTAAAATCGTGATTTTCCGCTGTTGAGGGGCAAAACGGTCATTTTGCGCTGGGGTTCTAAAAAATGGTTTTTCAGATCATAGTATTCAGTTTTAGAAACTGAGTCGATCGGTCCGATCTGATCGGCGATCGGAGTTACGATGAAGTCACGGTGATGGGGATGAACTGAATGTTCATCCGTTGGACCCGAGCCCGTTGGGCCGGTCCAAATCCATCACTAAGTCTATTTAATATAGACTTAGGAGACTTAATCAAAAAAACTACACAACCTAACCCTAAACCTAGCTCTAAGCGCCACCCTCCCTCCTCTCCAAAAGCCGCCGCCGCCTTGCGCCGCCGCCGCCGCCTCTATTCGCCGGAAATTGTTCCGGCCAATCTTGACGAGGAGAATCCATCCGCGCCGATCTCGTCAGGCCTTCTAGTGCAGGCTGACGAAGGAGTCTCGTTTCTGGTCATGGACTGGATTGACGTTATCTACCGCCGCCTACCGTGAAGTGCCGGTTTCCTCGAGAAACTGGTCGGAGCCAGGCACGAGTTGCCAGCAAGGTAGTCATCTGAACACCCTATGAATGTCATAGTCTGTTATTTGTAATTGAATTGTATTGACCGTCTCCCGGCAAATTTTGTTCTTCCGCTGCCTCGCCGAGAGGCGTGATCCGGATCTGCCGCGGCTACCCAACACAGCTAAAAAAACCAACCAAACAAAGGCTACAACAAACAACAAGGCAGCACAGAAAATGGTATCCCCTGGCTATCAGCCAGCTACAATAAAATAAGCATCACCCGGGACATCCCACCCGCGGTGATACCAGTGCATATAAATAATATACATAACTGGGACACTCTAACCACCTCCTGGGGCACCTCCAGCTGGATTAAACCAACGACCAGCTGCAAAACCTGGATTCCCTGAAAACAACACAGGCAACAAAACAACCAAGCCCCAGAGGGACATGGGGTCAAACCCCAGTACGAAAAGCAACTACAAAACAGCAGTAAACAGCAAGAATAAAATGCAGATGCTATGCATGAGACCAGGGACAACAGCCGAAGGCTACAACCAAGGAAGGGAGCCAAAGAACTCGGAATCTGCAATAGATATGTGTGGCCACAGTGAGTGTAGGACATGTGGTCGCTACCCACTCACCCCTACTCGCCCACCAATACCAGATGCATCAACAGCTCGACCTGTCGTTGCCCAACCTATGAACTGTGGTAGTTAACCACTCGGAGCATAGGGGCTAACAAATCCCAGCAGGGAGATGAGAGTGCGGAATCACCGCTCGCCCTCGCATCCTGGTAAGAAACAGAGCAACAACAACAATGCAATGGCTGCAATAGCTGAAATGAGATGATAATGCGTGTATGCAACAACTAGCATAACTCATATGCAAAACGGCAACCACAACAGCAAACATACACAACCATCTCACGATATCACCAACTACAATTCACTCAAGCCATAAACCTGCTGATTCACAAGCTCCAAATCCGTACCTTAATTCTGAGCACAATTACCACAACAAGGGACCCGAGATATCTGGTTGAAACCTGCTAAACACACAACACACAGATCTCAAAAGCTACACAGAAGGTCACGGTAATTCACAGTAACTTACGGCTGGGAGTTATACACTACAACCAGCAATTACTCTACCATTCTACTCAACAGGAAGCTCAATAACAAACTTACGGCTGGGAGTTATACACTACAACCAGCAATTACTCTACCATTCTACTCAACAGGAAGCTCAATAACAAAGCTCTAAGGTAAGATCTTATCGCTAATTCGAAAGGCTACCTGAATAGCGAACACACAGCCGAAGTAAACAACTTCGTGATCTTACTTCCAGCTAACAACAGCCTCCGAGAATGGTATAGAATGAAAGAGCTTCACGAGAGGAGTCCAGCGCTACCTCAAACGTACTAAATGGTGATCGGAAACGACGGGAATTGCCGGAGAAATGCTACGGTGAACAGTATTCTAGGGTCCGAAGCAAAGAACAACAATCGGGAGAATTATTTCGCTAAGTATGGAATCTGATATCTTAGTCGAAGACCAAGTCTTCTCATATATATATACTTCTCACCAGCTGACAGCAGCAAGAGCGAGTTCCACCGACAAAACCAGTCGACATCGCTGAGAACCCAACCAGCAGGCATTGCTGTTAACACAACCAGCAATCGCAAAATAAACCAACAGCTGAATCCTCAAACAATGCTACGCAAAACGGCGTCGCATCAACTTAACCAAACGACGTCGCATAGCACACGTCATCCTTACTGTCAACAGCTGATCAACCAAAACTAGCGACTGGATAAAATAACGCAAAATATTCCTCAACAGTAAACGTATAACGCGACCACCAGCTGAACCCAAAACACTGCGTTTCAACTAAATGCAAACGGCGTCGCATAACCCAACAGTTGATCGCTACTAGAGGAAACACACCCACTGCTGAATTCTCAAAACTACGTAGTTTCACTCAACGGCTGGTCGCTACTAAGAAACGCGCTAACAAACCACCAGCTGGTTCCTATTCACCAAAACGTCATCGCTTCAGGGTGTCGCATAACCCAACAGTTGATCGCTACTAGAGGAAACACACCCACTGCTGAATTCTCAAAACTACGTAGTTTCACTCAACGGCTGGTCGCTACTAAGAAACGCGCTAACAAACCACCAGCTGGTTCCTATTCACCAAAACGTCATCGCTTCAGGGTTCTATAACGTTGTCTGCTAATTCTTGCGACTAAAACACCAACGTCTGAAATCCACGTCAGCGTTGCTGCTGCTTCCTGCCACCTCAGCATTGCTGCTGATATAATATACGCGTTCAACGGATCTCATCAAAAATTCAGATTTCAAACTCGAAAATTCCAAAATTTCTAGAATTGCTCTAATTGTGATTTCCGACCCGAAAATACAAACGAAACCTTCAATAAGAAATCTGAACCACCAGAAATCTCAAAAATCCGATTAATCCAACGATTAATCCTCTATTACATTTCCAGGTCTCACATCTGAGCTGTTTGCTGGTCTCGGTGCTATCGCTGGTCTCAGAGCTGTTCCACAGGTCTCTGATCTGTTTGTTGGACTCTAAGTTGTCGCTGGTCTTAGAGCTGTTCTGCAGGTCTCTGAGCTGTTTGCTGGCCTCTGTGCTATCGCTGGTCATAGAGCTGTTCTGTTGGTCTCTAAGCTGTTGGTCTCTGAGCTGCTGGTATCTGAGCTGGTGGTCTCTGAGCTGCTGGCCCGTGAGCTGTGTGGTCTTTGAGATGTTGCGGTCTGAGCTGATAGCTTAGATCTGTGTCGATCATGGCTGTTTGCTCTCTGTGGGACCAGATCTGGTGCATTGTTGTTTGCCTGTGTCTTTGCTTTTTTATGAATTTCTGCAGACGAATATCCCTTACATTCTCAAACCACAAACTCTTGAATTTAAGCCTGAGATTTATAAATATCTTCAATAAGAAGAGAACCACCAATATAATATTTTGATTCTCTTCACGAAGAAGAGAACGAAAGATGAGAATTAAGAAAAAGGAAGAAAATTACCTTGATGGTTGCAATTGTGTAGATTAGGCTTCTTTATCCAAGTTATTTTAGAGATTTTTGAAGTTACCACACTTTTTAAATGATGAACAGAGTATTCAATTGGGCTTTGGTGTAAGTGGACTCGTACACTTGTACCGTTATGGGATATGTTTTAGGGAAACAGTGGACTAAACCAACTTTCAATGCACCTAAAACTTTTAAGCGGCCCTATTTTTTCAGACCTCACGTACAGTTACTTGTACATGGAGTATAAAGTGACCCACTGAATCCTTGGATAAAAACTTTTGCACTATCCATATGGTGGTCTGTACATTCATATCTTATCTTTAACTAGGATTATGCCAACCTCACTAACTCTTGTTCAAAATATGCTTTAGTTTGGTGAAATTACAAAATGTTGTACTATGGATATCCCTCACTTATTTATTTATTTTTTTAATTATTAGTTTGGTTATTTATTTGTCAAATTTCAGTCTTAACCTGCCGTATTTTTTCATAAATATAGTATTTTATATCTTATGACATGACAATGATGTGACACTAACATGACATCATTGCAGTGTTACACTAGCCATTTCAATGAAAATTAGTAAACTTAAAAAAAAAGATATGTTTGATCTATATAACATATCATATCTTAATTTTGATAAATACAGAATCTATTGTTATATTGTTAACGAGTTAATTGAAACGCGGAGGGTAAACGGAAGCAGACCGGTAGTGTGCTGGTTCAGATCAGAAGCAAGCTGGTTCGGATCAGCAGCAAGCAGAAGAGCTGTACTGTAACAGATCGGAAGCAAGTTGAATGCAACGAACTGTGTGCCATTGAGAAGATGTCCAAGTTGGGGACGCCCAAGCTGGTCTGGCAGATGATATCCAAGCTGATCCAACTTAGAGCGAAGATCAGCACAGAAGAAACCAGTTTAGAGCAGGTATCACCTCAGGGCCAGCTCAGAGGAACAGCGTAGCAGCTCAAGCCACAGCTGGTCAAACGAATTCAAGCAAAGGGGAGAACAAAACAGGCAGAATCAGATCAGAGCAGGCTTCGTATCAGACCAGCTGATAAACCTGCTCAGGCAAACCAGCTCGGAGTCCATATCAGATCAGGCGAGAGACCAGCTGGGATAAACCAGCACAAACGATCAAAACTGGCTACAAGCTCAAACGAACAAATCAGTTTGAACAAGATCTAATCAGTAATGTATCAGAAAAGTTTCAAACTGATTTGTTCAAATATACAAAACACTAAAAGTAGGTTTATACAGATCAGCTTAGAGCCTAACTGGACAGAACCAGCTCGGAGCCGTACAGAACAGAACGACATAAATAGAATCAACAGAGAGTATATCAGACTAGAACAGTTTAGAACAGATCAGCTCAGAGCAACTTAGAGAAGAGCAGATCAGATTAGGAGCTTTGTGAAAGATCAGCTCAGACGAATTAGTTTGTACAAGCTTTATTCGAAATACTAGAAGATAAACTAATTTGTCTGATAGAGACAGAGCTCAAAGTCTACAAAGGCTGCAAACACATTGATGACGAGGAGAGCTCAAAGTCTACAAAGGCTGCAAACACATTAATGACGAAGAGAGCTCAAAGTCAACAAAGCCTGCAAACGCATTAAATCTGTTGGATCTGTGTTTACAGATCAAAACCTAAGTTTTGATTCACACAAAATCTGCTTCTATTGTACTAACGCTTTACAAGACATGCGCAGCTTGCTTAGACTGGAGTAGACTTGAAGATATCCAAGCTAGGACAGTGAGGGGACGTTTGAGCTGGACTGGTCGAAGATATCTAGCTGGAACAGTAAGGGGACGCCCAAGATGGTTCGGCAGTTTACTTCCAGAAGTGCAGGGAACATCAAGCTGGTTCATCATCTGGATGTTGGAGCAACACGAAGATCAAGCGCATTATATGAAGAGCAGTTCAAGCGCAGAATCAAGAGCAGAACTGAAGTGCAGAGTTGAAGTGCAGAATGCTCAAGTACAGAATAGCTCAAGCGTAGATCAAGTTCAGTGTACAAGAGCAGTGATTGAGTGCGAAGACAGGTACAAGCGCAGTGATCGAGTGCAGATCCGATCACCAGCGATGTACAATATACCTTGCTGAACGACCAGCTGAAGGACCAGCTGGAAAGTCAGCAAGGGCAGAAGAGCTGCTTCACGAGAAGAGAGACTAGCTCTAGGTGCCCACCTTGGACGAGGAAGAATCTGCATGCTGGTGAGGCACTCGAGTAGTCTTCTTCAACTCAAGATGGTTCACCTAAGAAAACCAGCTTGGGGAACAGCTCAAAAGCAGTGTCTGCTTAGATACAGGAGCAGGCTAAAAACCAGCTGGACAGAATCTTCAGTAGTAGATCATGATAGAAGACCTTAGCTCTGAAGATGATGAAGGTCAGCTTGAAAGGAGATCAGCTGACAAAAGCAAATTAGAAGATTTGCTCAAGAGCGGTTGCAAACGAGAGGAGAAGAAGAGATCTTTGAACGGTGCAAAGAAGCAACCAGCTCGAACAAGACCAGCTCGATGCAGATCAGATTGACGAACAAGCTGGAAAGCTGGTTAAGGACAAACCAGCTCGATGGCAGGACAGAAGTCATCAAATCTACGAGCAAGAAGATTTGAATACAACGCTAAACGACAAAACAATGTATAGCATTCAAATCGACTTGCTTGTATTGTCTTCTCAGAACAGTGCTCACGTGACTAAAGTGAAGAAAAGCATACAACGCATTTATTGACAAAGGACGCAAAGTAAACCAGTGTCAGAAGACTTTTCAACGTCCACTACTTTGTGTCCAACTGACAAATTTCCATGCAAGGCTATAAATCAGAGCACATGCAGCCAATTGAAGTAGAGCTGGGAAGAATGAAGTCGTAACAGTGTTGTGCGAACCAAAAACACAGAAATCAGAAAAATGCACAACACTGAACCTGGAAAGACAATCAAGAACCAGCTCGCATAGGAGCACTTCCCAGGATGTGAGAATACATTTGGGAGAGAGAGCATTCACTGTATATTTCTCACACACAGATTCACTCACACATGAGAGAAGTGAGCTTATACAGAATAGTTGAGTGAATCAAACTAAAACAACTTCCATTGTAGTCTTTGGACAGAGACATTGAACAAGTCTAGTTGTCTTTCGCACTGAGACGTTAAAGAAGTGTGTGTAACCTTTCTCACTGAGGCGTAAAAGAAGTCACACAGATAGCGGGCTGGTGTGCAGTGGTAGATGCTAGGAGTTCTTGCGGCTGTGGGTCGTAGGAGTGGGTTGCATCGAGGGTCGTTGTAATCAAAGTCTTCTAGTGGATCCTTCCCGTGGCGGAAGAAGGGGAGACGTAGGAGATTGAGCTCCGAACTTCCATAAACAAATTCAGCGTATCTTTCTTTACTGTTTTAAATGTTTACATTCATACGCATCACATATTTGCTTATGTTGTTAAAACTGTTTATTTGGGCTTCGAACGATAGAGTGCAGTTTGAGTTATTTCTGCATGTTTTATTTACATTACTCAATCTGTATCTCGGTGCACAAAGTATTCAAGAACAATGAGCTATTGCAGCTCAAGTTAAGTTAACTAGATCGTTCGGCCGAAGTGTCGTGCTGGTTCTAGTCTTCCAGCTGGAACTGGCATGTTTAGCGCTCGCCTTGTATTGGGCTGGTTTCAACTTTAAGCTGAAACCAGCTTGATCTTTGCGAACTTGGCTTCAACTTCTGGCTGAATCCTGCGTCTTGTCATTCGATCTGGTTACACCCTCTAGTACTAGTTATTGATCGAATAACTAGTCATTGCACATTAATATAGGGTCCGTCAATCGATCCCCAACAAGTGTTATCAGAGCAGATTGTTCTTGAATAGTGCATTTTCTTCGAAAAATGTTTATAAACAGTTTTACAATACGCTCTGATATCCGTTCGAAAGCCTGTCTGTGCTACAAAATTTTAAGATTTTCAAATCTCAGCATATGGATAGGGGGAGGAATGTTTTTGAGGCTCCTCTGTCTATATGTATGAGAATTTTTAAGTGGCATAGACTTTTCAAAATCTCATGCATTCATATAGCTTTCGACAAACTATCTCCCTGTACTTCAAATGATTTTATTTCAAAAATAAAATTACCTCATGTTCTGTCAAGGGGGAGTTTTGTTTTAAATATTGAGGGGGAGACAAGGTTTCGAACTCTTTTTGATTCCCACAAAAAGGGGGAGAAATATTTTCAAGCATAAACATACATGCATATGTTTATCCAGATTTTGTGTTGATCAAAAAGGAGGAGATTGTTGGATCTGTGTTTACAGATCAGAATCTAAGTTTTGATCCACACAAAATCTGCGTCTATTGTACTAACGCTCTACTTGACATGCACAACTTGCTTAGACTGGAGTAGACGTGAAGATATCCAAGCTAGGACAGTGAGGGGACGCCTGAGCTGGACTGGTCGAAGATATCTAGCTGGAACAGTAAGAGGAAGCCCAAGCTGGTTCGGCAGTTTACTTCCAGAAGTGCAGGGAACATCAAGCTGGTTCATCAGCTGGATGTTGGAGCAACACGAAGATCAAGCACATTGTATGAAGAGCAGTTCAAGCGCAGAATCAAGAGCAGAACTGAAGTGCAGAGTTGAAGTGCAGAATGCTCAAGTACAGAATAGCTCAAGCGCAGATCAAGTGCAGTGTACAAGAGCAGTGATTGAGTGCGAAGACAGGTACAAGCACAGTGATCGAGTGCAAATCCGATCACCAGTGATGTACATTATACCTTGATGAACGACCAGCTGAAGGACCAGCTGGAAAGTCAGCAAGGGCAAAAGAGCTGCTTCAACGAGAAGAGAGACTAGATCTAGGTGCCCACCTTGGACGAGGAAGAATCTGCATGCTGGTGGGGCACTCGAGTAGTCTTCTTCAACTCAAGATGGTTCACCTAAGAAAACCAGCTTGGGGAACAGCTCAAAAGCAGTGTCTGCTTAGATACAGGATCAGGCTAAAAACCAGCTGGTTAAGGACAAACCAGCTGGATAGAATCTTCAGGAGCAGATCATGATAGAAGAACTTAGCTCTGAAGATGATGAAGGTCAGCTTGAAAGGAGATCAGCTGACAAAAGCAAATTAGAAGATTTGCTCAAGAGCGGTTGCAAACGAGAGGAGAAGAAGAGATCTTTGAACGACGCAAAGAAGCAACCAGCTCGAACAAGACCAGCTCGATGCAGATCAGATTGATGAAAAATCTGGCAAGCTGATTAAGGACAAACCAGCTCGATGGCAGGACAGATCTCACCAAATCTACGAGCAAGAAGATTTGAATACAAGGCTAAATGACAAAACAATGTATAGTATTCAAATTGACTTGCTTGTATTGTCTTCTCAGAACACTGCTCACGTGACTAAAGTGAAGAAAAGCCTGCAACGCATTTATTGAAAAAGGACGCAAAGTGTGAGAAGACTTTTCAACGTCCACTACTTTGTGTCCAACTGACAAATTTCCATGCAAGGATATAAATCAGAGCACATGCAGCCAATTGAAGTAGAGCTGAGAAGAATGAAGTCGTAACAGTGTTGTGCGAACCAAAAACGCAGAAATAAAAAAAATGCACAACACTGGTGTCCAACTGACAAATTTCCATGCAAGGATATAAATCAGAGCACATGCAGCCAATTGAAGTAGAGCTGAGAAGAATGAAGTCGTAACAGTGTTGTGCGAACCAAAAACGCAGAAATAAAAAAAATGCACAACACTGAACCTGGGAAGACAATCAAGAACCAGCTCGCATAGGAGCACTTCCTAGGGTGTGAGAATACATTTGAGAGAGAGAGCATTCACTGTATATTTCTCACACACAGATTCACTCACACATGAGAGAAGTGAGCTTACACAGAATAGTTGAGTGAATCAAACTAAAACTACTTCCATTGTAGTCTTTGGACAGAGATGTTAAACAAGTCTAGTTGTCTTTTGTACTGAGACGTTAAAGAAGTGTGTGTAGCCTTTCTCACTGAGATGTAAAGAAGTGAGTTAGTCACACAGATTGCGGGCTGGTGTGCAGTGATAGTGCTAGGAGTTCTTGTGGCTGCGGGTCGTAGGAGTGGGTTGCAGCAAGGGTCGTTTTAATCAAAGTCTTCTAGTGGATTCTTCCCGTGGCGGAAGAAGGGGAGACGTAAGAGATTGAGCTCCGAACTTCCATAAACAAATTCAGCATATCTTTCTTTACTGTTTTCAGTGTTTACATTCATACGCATAACAGACGTAAGAGATTGAGCTCCGAACTTCCATAAACAAATTCAGCATATCTTTCTTTACTGTTTTCAGTGTTTACATTCATACGCATAACATATTTTCTTATGTTGTTAAAACTATTTATTTGGGGTTCGAACGATAGAGTGCAGTTTGAGTTATTTCCGCATGTTTTATTTACATTACTCAATCTGTATCTCGGTGCACAATGTATTCAAGAACAATGAGCTATTGTAGCTCAAGTTAAGTTAACCAGATCGTTCGGTTGAAGTGTCGAGCTGGTTCTAGTCTTCCAGCTGGAAATGGCATGTTTAGCGCTTGCCTTGTATTGGGCTGATTTCAACTTTAAGCTTAAACCAGCTTGATCTTTGCGAACCCGGCTTCAACTTCTGGCTAAATCCTACGTCTTGTCATTCGATCTGGTTACACCCTCTAGTACTAGTTATTGATCGAATAACTAGTCAATGCACATTAATAGAGGGTCCATAAATCGATCCCCAACAAGAATTTTACAGAAGCCTTTTCAACGGCTAGGAACTTGTGTCCAATGGATACATTTGCACAGAAGCTTTATATGTCAAGAAAGACGATGAACAGACAAGTGTGTGGTGAAGAGAGAGAGAGAGAAAAACAGAAACAGCGAAAGCATGTGCAAAAGTCGAAAGCATGTACACTCTGGTGACATCTGGTGTACAAGCTGAGCTAGTGCCCAGGTGTGAGCTGGTACATAGGACGAGAGCTTAACGCAGAATCCTTAGTCGACTGCACAACTTGGGAAGAAAATGAAGATATCAGCTTTGTAGAAGAACTTCCCAGTGTGTGAGCAAACATAAAAGAGAGTTAGCTTACACTATATATTTTTCACACACAAATTCACTCACATATGAGAGCCGTGAGAATAATAGAATAGATGAGTAAATCAATCCAAACATACACAAAATCTATGTAGTCATTGAACAAAGACGTTAAATATGTTCTTGTTGATGGAGTCACACAGCATGCGAGCTGGTGTGCAGTTTAGTCTAGGAGTTCAGCTTTGGGCAATGGATAAGTCCCTGCTGAGTGGGTCTGTACATGCTGTGTAATATCAAATTATTCTAGTGATGCCTTCCAGTTTGGAAGAATGAGAGACGTAAGAGATTCAACTCCAAACTTCCATAAACAAATTCAGCGTACTGATTTTACAGCTTTCTGCATACACTTACATTGCATAATTTCAAACTTACATCTTTCGATTTTAAATCTTAGATAATACATTCAGATGTTTTCCGTTTGGTTTTTTTATACCTAATCTAATGTAGTTCTCGGTGCTCACTACTTTCAACAACCAGAGCTATTGCAGTTCATGTTTTCACAGATCAGATCGCGCGGGATCTGGACCAGCACGCAGCGCTGCTCCATGCTGATCGAGCTTAGGCGTGATATGCTGTGTGGATTTTGTGTTTTTTTTTTTCAAAACACTTTTAAATGCACGTAATCTGTGTTTTCGATCCATGATTGGTGCCTGAGCTGTCTAAGAGCTTACGGTACCAGTCCTCCATTTCGTTCAAGATATATGGCTAACCATTATTTAACAATATCTCTTATAGGTTTTCAGAAACATCTTCCAATTTTAGTTCGAGAGCGTAACATTGAAGTTGATTTATAGGAATTCTATTCTAAAGATTCTATTTTTTTGGGATAATTTAGCCATGGACATACACATAGATAAAATAGTTCAAATGGACTGTAATAATATCTTTTAAAAAACTTATAATGATTATCACTAGGAAAAAATTTTAAATATTACTTAAGGTACTATCTATTTTCTTGTACTTTTACTAACACGGGGTTCGATACTATGGTTGGACATGAAAAGTTGTATTTGGATGCTAATGGGCCAGGCTTATAGACACATAAATCCAGTCCACGAAGGCCGGTAGTGCTTTTTATCATTTGGTATTTTTTCATCTCATCTTAGAAATTAATCATATCCTTTCGTAACCACTGGCATGGCCCCAGTACATGGCTCATCACATAGCAAGACTATACGGTGTAGCACCGAAATCTTGTCGTACTACAGCTTTTGAGGTAGTCGCCATCACGGTACTTCTTATACTTGTGATAATATAAAGTTCATACTAGAAGATAGTGTGGATATAAGGGGCTACATGCACCTATATGGATTTCAATAGATAGGGATGTTTGATGAGTCACGGATTGATTTGCGTTATAATGATACTATCTCACATGGCCTCAAAGATCATTGTTTTCTTTTCTCTGCCACTACTGCTATCAGAACAAAGATCAATCTGCATGTTAGAATCTAGTGACAAATTTTAAGGCTCACTAAATCAATCTATATTATTGGTATTTGATGAGTTTATATGTTAACATATTTTAGTGGATTAATTTATGGTGATTAGGTGATTTTTAATTGTTTAAATATGTATTATTGTATAACACACCATAACTTGATGTGTTTAATTTCCACCATTAAGTTCAGAAAGATTAGTTTTCTAGCCATCTCGTTTGCTAAGATTATTAAACTGACCACATTTGCACCATAGTAGCTCGTGAGGACCTATAAAGTTGTCACATCAATATGAATCAGCAGCATGCTTAAGCATATACGCAGTAGCTTCATAAGCATGGTGGAGGAGCTTAGAGAATGCACAACTACATAAGGATGACATAAAGGCATAGGAGTACAAGTATGACATAGGAGGATAGGGCTTATGCGGCAGCTGTACAAGCATGACACAACAACGTCAAAGTAATCCACATTGCAAAATGATAAGATCAAGCCTAGCATTCATTAATAAATAGACCCTCTCATATTATTTATCATTCATAATTTTTTTTTCCTCCTTGAGCCTTCTCAAGCCTATGAAAAAAGCAATTGAGGGCTTTCTAGTGCTTGGTTAATAGTATTATGCTGTATAAATTGTGCCAGTAGTATAATTTTTGTATTAGACGTGGAAGCTCTGGTGGAGCAGCGAGGGTGCATCACCAGGTAGTCAAAATATCCGAGAAGGAAATAACTTATCCTTTTGTTTTAGTATTTTTCCTCATTATCTTGTTAATTAGTAAGTTTAATATTTAGTTTAGTAATTCCTTAGTTTGGTATTTGATTTGATAATTAGTAGAAATTTAGTTATGATAATGGTAATGATTAGATTAGAATACTGGTTCCAAGACTACGGAGGCCTGCTTAGCTGTAGGATTAGTACAGAACAGTTTAATGTCAACGGAAGATTCAGCCAGTTCAGAATAGTTTGCAACGAGATCAAATCAGTTTATAAGATAGTGAATCAGCTTAACATAACTTTTCATGAGTTGCCACAGGCAAGAATTCAGATAATAAAACTGTTGATTTGAAAATATATCGTTTATGGCAAAATCAGAATGTCAAAGAAGATGGCTTAGCCGATGTTTGCCTTTGTGACTTAAAAGGATAAAGATCATTTAATGTTAAGTACTATTTTTGGAAAACTACACACTGAACATGTAATGCTTAATCCTACTAATATGAGTATCATTTGAATTTATAACGTTGGATCATCAACTATAAAGACAATGTTTTGAACTTGAAGAAGATTACAACTTTTTAACAACTGAAAATGGAAACTGTCATATTCTGTAAGTGTTTTAAAACAATATTCTTGTTACAGAGAATTCAAGTTGCCTACTCATGCTCACTGTTATATCAATCAATCAAAAATCAAAACAGAGCAAACACCACGTTCACTGATAGCATAGTAAAACTTGATTAGTTTAGAGTGAAGTTGTTGTAAACTGATATAATGGTATGTGATTAGCTTGAGTGACTAGGATTTTCAGCTCAGATAATATTAATTGAGCTGAGGTTTGTGTACCGATCAAAATTTTCTAGTGAAAGTTTGTATGCTATTTACTTTCATAACAAATTCCTTGCCTTACTAATTATGCTATGCTATTTAAAGTTATCGATAGCTTGAAAATCAGAATACACTGAGAAACTGGTCCCAAGCTGTAAATTCAAATCAACCCAAAAAAAATATTTTAAAGCATTTATCGATAGCCCTCTAAATACTAAACTGATCTTAGGAGAGTTCATCACATCTTCTATTTTATGATGGAGGTTTATGCCAATTGGTATATCTGTTAGAGTAGGTGTCCAACTAATCAACTTGTGACATGTGGGTTCTTGTTGACTCTATGTAAAACGATCTTTATTTATGAAATTTGCATTCTTTTATGGCATTCTTTATCTTCATTATTATGATTGCATTTGTTGGATAAAGATCTTGAATACACTATAGTTTATGTTATGTGATAGTGGATTTGATGGTTACATGAAACACATCTAATAGTCACTGTGTATTCTAAACATGTTCCTAGTCGATTGGACCGTTCAAAAGAGGGTAATGGCCGCCCGAGCTTGAGACTAACATATGCGATGTGAAGTACCATGTTTCATTGATAGGGAACATAGTGATGTTCTAAGCATGCAGATGGATAGTGACCTGGTGATCTATCGAACTACCCTCGTTCCGATTTTTCAAGTGGTTACCATTTCTCGAGTGGATTAAGTCCTAGGTCTTGGTTGTACAGATTAGTCCTTTTTACTCGAAACTTCATTGAGACTCTACATGATAGGTGCCTCATTTTGACCCGTTTACCGACTCAGTTGGGGTCATCGGGTGGCGGGGTTGGGTGAGGTCCCGATGCATATAGGAGTCAATGCTTCGTTGTCGAGGATTCATCGCTCGCCCTTGTGCATGGATAACATATGCTATCTGAGGAGATAATAGTGTGACAGATCTCTGGCCAGAGTACTAGATGTGTTTTAGGTAAATGAGTTTATCTAGTCACAAATGCGATGTCACTATTTGATCTCCAAGATGTATGCATGGTTATTGGATCTCTAGTGACTCTCGATTTACCAATGGTCGTTGATCTGATCGGGATATTGGAGTTGAAAGGATCGTACGCTAACCATGATCGACTGGTTCTTGCAGGCACTATCAGTGATACCTAGGGGATCATGGGACGATGTTTCTAGACGTATTACCATGATTCGATGGGTAAGTCCGAAAATGTGTTTTCGGAGTCACAAATGTTGTGAGTCCACGGCTAGTTGTATCCCTGAATCATTGAGGGTCACACAAGTACTGGTTTCTCAATTCCCATACGGATATGGTACTCAAAATATTGAGTATAGTAGGAAGAAGGTTGGGAATGACTTCCTAAAAGTAGCTAAGGGAGTAGGACTTCCATATTTAGCTAATGAGAGTAAACCTGTCATATAGATTTAGTGGTCCGAAAATTTTATTTTGCATCATAGTGATCAGTTTTGTAAACTGAGCACATCGGTGATATCTGATCATGGATCGGGATTATGATGAGACCACAATCGAGGGAGTCGAAACGAATGTTCATTGTTTGAGTTGAACCGAATGTTCACTGTTCTAGTTGAACCGAATGTTCAAAGTTTGAGTTGAACCGAACGTTCACTGTGTCACGTCCCGAGACCGAGAATTATGAAATCGATAATATTAAATAATTATAAAATTGTAAAACATTAAGCCTCAAAGTATAACTCAAAACCAGTAAGTTACATAACCAAAATATAATCGTTTTTACATTTAAAATCAAAGTCTGAATAACAGAAATGCGGAAGAGAAATTTAAATTAAAAGTCTAAATTTTCACCAACCCCAGAACAGCTCTTGTTCTTCCTCTTTAACCTGTTCTTCGTTCTTATCTGGTGGAAGAAGTAAGGGGTGAGTGTTTGGGAAAAAACTGCAAGTGGGGGATACCATTCGGGCATAACAGAATATACATATACATATACAGATTCGAAACAGAGCATAAAACAGAACATAGCATATCATATCACAGAACAGGTAGCACTGATAGTTAATTTGTTTCTATGGTTTACTGATTAATCCCTAATTTTTACTCCTCTAAGGGGTCGAGGCCATAGTTACACCACGTAACTCAGAGTACGGAATATTCTGTAGACCCATATTACGACAGAAACATCAGAGCTAAAACAGAGCATAGATCATAGCATGAACTTGATACGGAACGAAATCTGATACGAAACAAGTGCTCGAATAGTAAATTCAAAACAGAACATAGCATTAATAATATATAATTTTTGAAACGAATATATATAACAAAAGCCCACTTACCGTCTGCTGAAATCTGTGTGGTTCAAGGTGCAGGAAATGTTCAGCTCTTTGCCAAATCTGATGTACAAAATCTAGTGAATTCGTACAGCGCTGGAGTACAACTTGTGAAGGTTTTCAACGTGGGAGTTTTACTGATAATTTACTGAAGAATTTTCGAGGTGTGTGAGGGAAATATGCTGCCATTAGCTGGGTTTTATAGGTGCAGAAATGGGAGTCAAAATATCAGTCATTAAAGCCTTAAATTCCTGATTTGATGGTCATAAATCTGACTGTTACAAGAGTAACGGTTTAGGCATTGAATTGGATGGTGTAATTGGCCATTAACTCCCTAATTCGACAGTTACAATTCGCGAAATCTGATCTGTACGTGTGTTGCAGCTTGCTGAAATTCGTGAGCTGAGTTTTCTTTACCATCTCTGAGTTTACGTCGCCAAATCTGAATTTACGTCGCCAAATCTGAGTTTACGTCACCAAATCTGAATTTACGTCTTCAAATCTAAATTGACTTGGTCAAAGCTAAGTTGATCGTCCAAAGCTGAGTTGACCAGTCCAGAGCTAAGTTGACCAGTCCAGAGCTAAGTTGACTATTGACCAACTGTGTTGACTGTCTGACTGTTGACCATCTGAGTTGACTGTCTCCAGATTTGAGTTGACTGTTTGACCGTCTCATCTGAGTTGACTGTTTGACCGTCTCAGATCTAAGTTGACTGTTGGCTGTCCAGATCTGAGCTGACTGTTGAATGTTCCAGATTTGAGCTGGTTGATCGTCCAAAGCTGAGTTGACCAGTCCAGAGCTAAGTTGACCAGTCCAGAGCTAAGTTGACTATTGACCAACTGTGTTGACTGTCTGACTGTTGACCATCTGAGTTGACTGTCTCCAGATTTGAGTTGACTGTTTGACCGTCTCATCTGAGTTGACTGTTTGACCGTCTCAGATCTAAGTTGACTGTTGGCTGTCCAGATCTGAGCTGACTGTTGAATGTTCCAGATTTGAGCTGACTGTTGACTGTTCCAGATCTGAGCTGACTGTTGATTGTTCCAGATCTGAGTTGACTGTTAACCGTTCCAAATCTGAGTTGACCGTTCCAAATCTGAGTTGACCGTCGATTTTTTTTTCGGTTGTATTTCCGAGAGCTGAGTTTTCGGGTTTTCACATCCCTCCCTCCTTAAAGAAGTTTCGTCCTCGAAAATTTGGTGTAACATCCCGAAATTCGGATTACGTAGAAATGAGTGCATGACTAGGGGAAAAATATTTCTAGACGATTACACGCCTTATCATGTGATTTATTTATGATTTTATGCTGCATGGTATGCATGTGTTATTTTTCAGCCTGCTTGAGCTACGGACATGTGGGCGAGATTAGGGTCGACCGGAATGAAAATAATTTGAGATTTTAAGTATGAGATTTTAAGAATGAATTTATTTTATTTTAAGCAAATATTTTTGGAAATTAGGATTTTTAATTATTTTGGAAGGAAATCCGTTTTTCGCCTATATGGGCCAGTGTATTGGGTTTTAAAGCATTTTAAATTATATGGAGGCCTAGATTTCGAAATTATGCAACTAGCCCAAGTATGATCTGTTTAAACACATTTTTCATTTAATTAGAGGCATAGGGGTCACTTTAGGCACCTTAATTACTTCCTAAACACAAATCTAAACACACCCTAGCCTCCATCCTTTGTACCAGCCGTCTTCCCCATCCCTTAAGCACACAAAATTCGAAATTTCACAGCCATTGAAGGAGCTTGGCGATCAAATTCCGGCGGCGTCCCTGTCAAGCCCCGTGCTAATTGC